>JAUTBZ010002796.1:0-20860 GCA_032361785.1 Lepetodrilus galriftensis
AAAATAAAAAAGGTACCTCGTCGCTGTTGTTTTCCCAACAAACATGTATCTTGTTTGTCATTATTATAAAACAAGAATCTTTTATGAATTTTCCATCAAAGGTAAACAATAAAAATAACCAATAAAATAATAAATGTTATACATTTCTGAAAAGGCCATGTTACTAAGAATGTAATAAAGTTAGTTTCAAGTGATTATTTCTAATAGTTAAGAAATAAAAAATAAAAATGTATTATGAACCATACATTTTCTTTTACTATTTCCGCACAAACAATTTTAAAACAAAATAAACAAGACATGTTTATCTAATTATAATATATTTTCGGAAAGCTTATAACATCCAGATTGCAAAACAGTTAATATTTCAACATAGTTCAACATAGTTTCCTTTCCAGACACTTTACAACAATGTAGCAACTACTATGCAACAATGTTTAAAACATCATGACGTCACATTATTATTATATATATTGATGCATGTCCAGGCCAAAAGTATATTGTATATTGATTTACCTTCTGTGTTGTATTAGTAATCCAATACAACTTGGTTTACACACCAGAGTTGCTCTTCGAATATTTAGCAGCCGTTATAAAACATCTCTAGAGGTTGAAAGTCTTACAAATTTGCATTGTTCATTAAAAAAAATACGTGTCACATGTTTCAGTATGTAAAAGTTATTGAGGCCTTAATAGAATTTCGCTTAAGAACATAATTTCTACAAAACAGGCCTCCTTTCTTTCGAAACTTCATATTTCAAACGATATAAATAATAATCATGTTTAATAGCGACTGCCCGTTTCCATGGAACAGTTATGCCCCTTAGAGAAAGGAGCAGATAATCCGACGTATTTTCAACGTTCTGCTATCCGCTAAAGCATGTGCAGAAGCTGTGCGCAGTAAACTGGGGCCAGCCTCCTTAAGTAGGATAATTCTCATGACAGGGAGTCTGGTCTCAGCCGCTTATTAATGTGCTTATTTGATTGGCTTTCTCTTAACACACTGTTGCGTCAACTTCATGAAATGTCAGTGGGACAAGGTTCACAAAGAGATGTCGTAATATCTTGGTACATTAGGGAGGGTAGTGGAAACAAGCCAAAAATTAATTTTAATTATGTAACTCCTGAAGTAAAACTTTTTAAAGTTAAATTGTGTTTAATCACATTAAGATCGATAAGCTTCTTTAAAAAGCTAATTGCTTACCTAAATGTAACGTGTTGAATGGTATATACCACTAACCATATAGTATATATTACTAGTTTTTGCCGTTTTCCACTTCCCCTTTCAGGTAGGATAATTATTTCTGTTATGGTAATGATGATCTATTTCATGAAGCCGAAGTAACAAAAATAAATTGCAAGAAATATAATCAGTAGCAATTTTATAATTAAAACCTACTTAAGTACTTAAACATAATACACGTGTTAAATGTGCCATAGAACTCTTTCACTAAGTTTCAGTTACTCTTTAGAAAGTTTTTCCGTGGCTTGAAAATCGGAAAGAGTGGCCAAAAGTAAGTTGATCCCTCAGTGTAAAGTATATTTAACGCATATCCATACTTGCGTTAAGCCGAGGGAACACGGGAGAGTATATTCCGTCCAATTACTGACAACAGAGCATCCGGGTAGAAGGACAAATTACATACAGAGGCAGCAGACTTCAGAAAAATCGGCCATCTTGTCAACACCTGAGCCGTCTGCTCTTATCCTGGTGACTCACAGCCACTTGTCAAAAGCTCCTTACAGGCAGCTTAGCTGACATTGCTTTCATTACATATGTCACAACAAATTATATAAAGTTCGCTCAATGATGGCTCGCTGCTATCAATGCCGAGATCGTAAATACGAGCAGTTATCCGGTCTGAAGGAAGATCTATCTAAAGCTGGGATCGTCTCTTTAAAATTGTCACTAAAGAACTTGACTTGGTACGTACCTGTTGGATAGAGCTGTTCACCTGAGCGTGAGGTCACTGAATCTCTTAATTTAGCTGACAATATTGGCTACCATTCAGCAACGCCAACATTTAAATACTACAAAAATACTCTCATAATAGACATATTTTGATATATTCTAATTTTTAAGTGCGAAAAGGGATGGATACAGTTGGAGCAACAGTGAGTCCATGAATTCTGTATCTGTATAATTGGTCTAGATTTATGTTTAACCCTCTCCCTGCTGGATGAATATCTTCATGTAATCATATTAGTTTTCAAATAAAATATTTGTTTCAAATATACTCAACAAAATAAATTAAGGTCTGGCATATATTTTGTGGAGAAACTTTCTAACAAATTTGGAACTCGGCACGAGGAACCTGGTGCCATTTTTCTTCATACATGTGTCTGCAAGTTCTTGAAGAATACCTGGATCTTGTAGATGTGTGGACATTCTTCATTGGTAAAATTATATAAAGCTAAATTAATATTGGCTCCTGGTCCATAATTAATGTTGTTGAGTATACGACTATGATACTTGAAGGACATTGACCTCTATATTCTATTATCCTTGTGTCTGCTGCAGGCCGCTGGAGATCCCTACAGACACAATAGAGCAGTGTTTCAACCCAGTGTAGTGAATCCTTCCTAACACATCACCACTGACAGGCGTTGCTCAATAGCCAGAATGTTGGTTGCTTGGTCAGGTTTGGAGTATAAAGCCACTTTCAAGATTTGTTCACACATCATGGCTTACATGCATATGTACTGCTTGTTTGATTTGGGGATTAAAGCCACTTTCAAAAATGTTTCCACTGACATCATGGCTTGTACTAATCTAATGGATTTCAATAAATTTTTATAGTCCTAGCTTACTTGGTATATCATGCCGCAGGTAGAACATAGATACCCTTCTCAGACATAGCATACCGATTCCGAGCCGATCAGTCCTTGCTTTACCCCTTTAATGCCAAGTAGGGGAACAACAAGTACCGTCTTTTAAGGTATTTTGGTATGATGTGACCTTCTGCATTCCACGCCTACGCTCTAATCATTGCAACATGGAGCCGGCTCATAGCCAGAACGTACCTGTCATTTTGTTACCAAACACGGCACATAATCTGTCTGTATATAACTAATAAGACAGCATGAAGAGTAATCTTCCAAAAATAGAAAAGAAATACTTCTATATTTGTCAAAATCCGAAGGCCAAAGCCCGCTATTTACCACAAGTCGGTTTAAAAGTCTTG
This sequence comes from Lepetodrilus galriftensis, assembly GCA_032361785.1. Lineage (NCBI taxonomy): Eukaryota > Metazoa > Mollusca > Gastropoda > Lepetellida > Lepetodrilidae > Lepetodrilus > Lepetodrilus galriftensis. The sequence continues at coordinate 3,183 of JAUTBZ010002796.1, forward strand.
AGAAAATAAAATCTGACATGTATTGTACTATATCGAGAATCAACCAGACATGTATTATTCTATATCGAGAATCAACCTGTCAATCATAGAAAACCACAGTACATGAAAGTTCAACGATCTCCAAACCACTCTCAATGAGATATTCACGAGCGACAGTCTATACATAGGTGGCATGTTACATTATGTCAAATGTTAGTCAGAAAATCAACTGTATCTGAAATAACGACGGACCCCTAGGAGTATTGACTGCGCCCCTGATGTACATGCACCAAGCATGTGCTGTAGCATGACTGCAGACAAGTAACACTATACTGCTCAAAGGAGTTCGCACATAAAGTACATGTATCAGGTTTGAAATGTTTCCGCATACAGTGCATTTCCACTCATTGTCATAACACCAGTCCTTTTATTGCAGGGGTTCTTCAAATCTTTCTATGTGAAATCTGTACGGCAGCTAAATTAAACCTCAGCGATTTCAAACCGTGAGTCATACAGACTATTAAGCAAATATTTGTGTTGCTACTAAATAGGGCCACTTCTGTTGTTACTTGGTGCGGTTACTACTCCATTAGGCTACTTACACCTATATTTAGTGCATGAAATTGTGAACACCTAAAAAAAGTGATTACGAATTGGCAGTAGGCCTTTAGTTTGACCCCAAATGCCCAATGTTGAAGATATCCTGAGAACATGGAAATATTTGTTTTTGTAATGCTATTTAATAATAAAGTGTCATCAGTGTATATTTCATAGGTTAACTAATACATAGATAATAAACCAAACCAAATGTCTAAAAATAATTTTTATTAAAAAAAAGTAAAATAAATGTATTTCAGTTGTAGTCGAAGAACCACTGTTCTGTTTCTATTTCTATGTCAAAGGGACATAATCTCCTTGTGTTGCAAAGCCAACATGAACATCTGTGTATCGACACCACTGCTGTTATAAACACTGTCTGCACATTCTCAGCGCACAGGAATTCCTCCTGAAATACAGTAAGTACCACCGCTGTGCATGCGGGGGACGTTTGTCCGATGTTTGTCCAGAGTTCTTGTCGCCCAAACCTGTCGGCAGCACCTGGAAACCACCGCTTTAACTTGTTTGTTGGTATTATTTACGTCTGCATATTTCGCTGGCCAGTGTGCCTCGTACCATGTTGTTTGTGTACATACACTATTTACAGCTCATTACCCAAAAGTGCACTGCTGCAAATACAGCGTCGTCTGCTGCTATTGTTAATGCTAAATGCCGTCTGCCGAAGCTTCTGGCGATGAGCAAAAATGGATGAAAAAGTTGCTTGGGGGAGGAGGCGAACATGAGAATAGAGTATCGGAGACCTGGGGGGTGGTTTGAGGGGGAGGACAGCCTGAAACCTATGGAGAGACCTGAAGAAAGCCAAGGGGGAGACAGAAGCCATGCATGCGTCTGTTTGATGTTTGCTCAGTGAGAAACATCAAACGAAAAAAAAGTCGAGCATGGATAGATTCATTGCAACAATTTAGAGCTAAATTTGTTAAAGTTTTGACTGATGGAGGTTTGTGGTGTCGCTGTCATGACTAAGTGTATGACAAGGTACATTCCTCTAAGAAATATCATAACTTACTTTTCAAATCAAAACTGAATAGCATGTTACACTTGAGCTACCTCTCCATACAAATTACAGCACTGACATAATAGTTTACTATTCATTACACTTTTAGGTCCTATTTTTAACAACAATATTTTTTAATTTATAATTATTATTAATTTATTTTTTATTTGGAAATACAATGGGCCAAATGTTGTACCTAACTTAAAACTGCGAAGTAAACTAACTCATTTCTGTGTCACAGAGACCTTATTCTCACTCAAGCACACACTTCTCGGCAATATAACTGCTGCGAACAGTTATTTTAACATTTATGCAAGTCATCATTCCCGGTGAATAAAGACGTCAGTTTCTCACCGCCTTCTTCCATATCAAAATAATATCAATCAGCAGATATGACATACAATTAAGCAATTTCTTTATCATTGTCTGAAGCCACGATTCTAGTCTGCAATTTTGTTTTCAACCTCCGAGACCATGGATAAACCCACGAAAGATGACAGAAACGACCAATGAAAGTTGCCGAAAATGACAACAGAAGTCCACGAAAACGACAACGAAAGTCAACAAAAACAACGAACAGAGTTTCCCATTGTCATAGCTCTCTCTTCAACGGAGGCAAGCAATCTTCTGAAGACGGGCCAAGAACACGCGGCACTGGTCAGTGTTGGTGCCCCTGCTGTTCTGCTTATCAGAGTTTAATATGGGCTGTTTCCTCTTCATCAGGAAGCCACAGAAGCATATGATGGGTTTATCATGTCTCCTAAAAATGCCAGTGATTTTGCCTTGTTTTGCCATGGCTGGAGGTCAAATGTCAACACAAAGCAAAACAGCCGTCTCGGTGGGGGTTGTGTACTGGCTTTAATGGTGGGCTGCATGCATCTTCCACTCACTGGGCAGTTCTGATAGCCGGACTCGGCAACAATACACTTCACAAACACGGGGAAACTGAAGGAATTTGAGTAAATATTATTGGAACAGTTTCGCTGCTTTCAATGTGTGAAATGAAACGGGTATTTCCATTAACAAAAGTACCTGATGTTTAAGGACAGTTTGGGTCCAACTGTAGAGTAAGCTACTAGATAATGGATCTGTTTAAGGACAGTTTGGGTCCAATAGTAGAATAAGCTCCTATAAAAAGTACCTAATGAAAAATGATTTAAAAAATATGTATTTTGTTTTAGTCTAGGTCTACATATTTTATGGGTTATGAATTTAAAGTGATTTTTGTACACAAAAAAAGATATGTAGATTAACTCTTTCCATGCTGGAGGCAACTGGATATGCCTTAAAGAGCAGTGACTGTGCATAATCAAGTAGGGAGAGGGTTAAAAGAGTGATGCAAAAGTAGCGCTTTCGAAAAACTCACTGTAAGCAAATATGTCTTGAAATAAATTATATTTTGTTTCGAAATATACACAACTGTAGAACTCTGTTAACACACTCAAATCATACATAGGATTGATTTACAGGAAAACTATAAGAGAAAAAACTTCCATTAGTCTTCAAAGCACATTCTTGTAGGTGAAATAACATCCAGTATGAGGTTGTAGATGGACATGAATCATCATGGTTCAGCTGGAAATCTGACCGAATGCAGTCTGGAATGCTCCTAGAGATGGTCTGATACCAGTCGGTCAACAGTAGGTATGAATGGCCCCAATAAGCAGCAGATTACTTGAAGAAAGCATGTCTGGTATCGCCCACAGTGAGAGCTGGGAAAACACGCCTGTCTCAGGGAGGTATTGGTGAAGCCCTTCAACCTGTAGCCGACCAGGGCATAAATCTCGGTCTCAAGATGGCAGCCAATATCAAAGAACAGTATTCAGAATAAATGACTCGAAAATAGGACAGGCTGTGAAGATGATATATGGGGCATTTACTGAGCTGAAAAGATTTCGACGGATATATTGTATTATTAACTCCAGAAGATTTAAGAAATAGACCAATTGTTGCATACTTTTGACCTAAACAAAATTAATGTAGTTAAGATAAATTCAAATGGCATAATTATTCTTTTATAAAATGAGTGAGTTATTGTTTCACATCGAGCATGGATCATTCATCCATATGCAACGACAGTATTTTATTTATTTTTTAAATCCACAACGTTGACAGTATTACAAGTAGGAATGTTGTATTTTCAGACCGTATTACAAATAAGAAAGTTGAATTTTCAGGCTTTTCTATTTTTTTACTTGGCTGAAATCCATGTTTTATATCACAGAATATCATCAATAAATTGACAGACTATTTGCTGTCATGTCATTGACTTACAACCATATAGTATCATGATTATATGCTATATTATGTTGGATAATTCTGTAAACAGTGTCAATATTAGCAGCCATTTATCATTGTCATCCGTCTGTGCGTTTTATATATCTTTTTCATTCAATATGATGAAGTTCTAACAGATACTGGACAGATTGTATTAAAATTTTGAAAGGGACATCTTAAGTTATACCCACATGCAGACCTGTTTGCCCCTAAACTATGCCTGTGTAGTAATCTCCATGTTAACAAAGCGTAATCTGGAGTCAAAAAGTCTAACTTGCCATTCACTCAGTGTCAAAGCACAGAAAATGTCATCTAAAGTCAGAATTTATGTAACGATTTGTAGCAAAACCAATAATTTCTGATGAGTTGACATGACAAAATATGATTAATGAATTGAGAAAATGTTTTCCGTGATTTTAAAAATAATTGAAACAGAAGAAGCACAACATGTTCAGGATAAATGCACAAATGAACATTTCCTTTAAATTGGGAAACAGAAACTAAAACAAAATAAATCTGTCACATTATAAAAAAAAATTGCATTCTGGCCTTTTCAAAAAGCATAAAAATAATGTCAAACGTGTAATGGTAAACAGGTCTGCATAATGTGACAGGTTTCACTTGGGAAATTAATAATACAATATTCTAGAAGTTATGTCATGTTCAGAGGAATTGAATTGGTGGACATGCAACCACAGTTCAATTTCAATGTTGCACAAAAACCTTTCTACTTTTGGAAAGTTTCAGGGTATCACATAAGTTCAAAAAGATTAAATTTCATATCCAATTCTTGGTCACAGAAAATAACAATACAAAGACTGGTTTGAACTGTGAATTCAATTTTGTCATACAATGCGCTCTTTCATGTTTGATGGTGTGAAATAACTGGCTTTATATAGGAAACGCAAAGGGCTCTTATAAATCAATCAAAATTTATTTCATAGGGAAAGTTGACAATAAAATTTCAGATTTTAAAAATTTATTTTTATTATCATTCTATTCGCACACTGAAATGACATTCTTGAGTTATTTTCTCACTCTTATTTAAAAGAGTCGATAGTTGATTTCTCAATCTCATTTAGTGACCATTATAGTACATGTAATGAAAATACGTCCCTTTGATTTTTTGGAAGGACCGCTCACATATTCAAATATGAACTAATTATCAAAATAATTCATAATTCATAAAGGGAGTGCAGACTGAAAGACTTTGAAACAATAAATAACATCATTATGAAACGGTCACTTTCTATATCTTGCGGTCACCAGTGGGTCAAGCCTTTTGAAGAAATTCTGCGGATCGTATCCAACGAAAAGGTCAAGCCCTAATGAAGGTCCTGTTCAATTAGCAACTCAAGTCTGTATTAGTCACCTAATTAGTCCCCTTCTCCCGCTGGCTGAGACTACTTTCCATGCAACTACTCCTACAAGAGATTGCTACACGCTCCGTTGTTGGTTATTAAGTTAGCAGTGAATGAGCAGATTAGAGTAAATCTCACAGAATGTACCCACAGCTCGTAATTACAAACGAGGACTTGATGATTGTGTCCTTCGGCAAGACGCGTCGCGCCACTTTTCGGTGTGACCTTGGTCCTATTGTACGAAATTTATAAGATCTAAGAACATATATATACAACAGACACTGGTCAGAAGTAAGTGTATGAAATGAGTATGTGTGACAAGGACATATTGATATCTTTGTTGAGTCTTTGTCCGTGCATCTTCTGGATCGTGAACACAAGAATGGACTTCATAAATATACGCATATACACATAGGAATAATAGGATTTACAGAATAATAAAGTGAGTCTCGCATTGGTATTTCAATACGATGGATAATAATATATTAGTAATGGAAAATCACATAGGATAATCTAGCAAAGAATACATACGTATAGGCCATGAAAGGATATCAAAGGTAATCCCAGATGTCCAAATTCAAAAGAAACAAGAATATTCTTTGTAAAGAATTAAATTAACTTTTTAACCATAAATGGTTAAGAAAAATGGAGAGAAGACAGTAATGCGCTTGTATTCTGACGCTGAGTTAATAACGGCAGTCTAACCGTCCAATCAGCGTCAACAGATCAGACAGACACGTCAGCGGGGACGACATTGTCCGAAGTTTAATTAACATTGGCAGAGACAATGCTCTGATAATAACATTAGTGTCCGAGTGATAACATGAAACAGAAACAATTGTACAAGTATCAATACCACTACATTCTGTACCAATTACTACATCCAGTAGTGCTTCACTTATTCATCATCATGTTAATTCATCCAAGTAAAATAATTAGAGTTTCCAATATTATTATTTCATCATAACAGAATCCAAATTTCAAATCGAACAAATATTTTCACATATTCTTTCTATTCCCAGACACACACACAAATCATGTAAACAAACCTAGTTCAATATCTGTAAATCACTGTAAATTATTTGAATCAAATTACCAAAGAAGACCCTGAAAGATTTATGGATTAACTGCAGACCTCAATACACAACATTCATGAAGTAAAGTAAAGTTGTTGTAATTTAGCGCAATTTGGTTCTGATTCTGAGCATGATACCCCTATACTTCAGGCTCAACCCCCATGCAAGCACAATCACACATTCCCACAAGTTATACAACATTAATTACTGGTCATCATGTTGATGACCCGCTTCATGACTGCAATAACCAAAATCAAGCGAAACTTGACCAGCATGTCTACATTGACTGAACACATTCACACAGAGCCAGTACCAAAGTGTACAGCATCTCGCTTGCCACTTAGTAACAGACTCGTGTCCACTGCCAGACCTTATCAACAGAACCCTGCTCTCCCAAGATTTAAAGCACCCTCACCAGCTCTCCCAATATTTAAAGCAGCGTTCCCAAGATTTAAAGCACCCTCACCAGCTTGTCTCTTGGCTGGAGATAATAGGGGTCAATATTGTCTGTGCAAACTCTGCCACATGGTTATATTGTTTTGTCTCTTCCTCTTGCCCTCATTGTAATAAACATACATTATCAGTGCCGATTGTTCTCAGCTTTACACAGCTGTGGGGAGAACAGACTGCGTATGGATTTCATAAACTTGTAGTATTGACAAAGGTCTCACAGCAGTCAATTCACGTATTATGTACAGTAACCTCCTCGTATTATGTACAGTAACCTAAACAGTAACCTCCTCGTATTATGTACAGTAACCTCCTCATGTTATGTACAGTAACCTCCTCGTATTATGTACAGTAACCTCCTCGTATTATGTACAGTAACCTCCTCGTGTTATGTAAGTAACCTCCTCGTATTATGTACAGTAACCTCCTCGTATTATGTACAGTAATCTCCTTGTGTTATGTACAGTAACCTCCTCGTGTTATGTACAGTAACCTCCTCATGTTGGCCCAGGACTTCTGTGTCCAATCTGTAAGATTATGTAGAGGAGTATTCTTTCATATACGTGTATTATTGCCGCTGAGAATATTACAGGTATGATTGTGAATTTTATTGAGGCTTTAACCTGATATTCCACCAGCAATTTCAATGACATTGTTAAGATATCCATATGGTGGGAGGACAAGCAATACTGAGAGATTTATTGCTTTATGGTGTAACAGGAATCTTTCACATATATGCAACAAATACCACACATCTGTAACTATGACCAAATGATTTGTAGTTGGTAAATGTTAATGTAAACTGATAACTGTACACAGTATAAGCATACATTACACTGTTACAATACCAATACTATTATTATATGGCTTGGCACTGTCTCCCAATCACAAAACAAGTTACTTGGAATTCTTAGTGAAATCTTTGGTAGAATCCTTGGTGAGTGAGTGAGTTAATATGGAGTTTAACGTCGCTGTGCGAATCTTTCATGCATTTGCCATGAATCCTTGGTAGAATCATTTGAAGAATTCATTGTGTAATTACTGAAAACCTTTTAGAATTCTTGGTGAAAGAATCCTTAGTAGAATCCTTGGTGAAATACTTTGTAGAATCTTTGTTAAATTCACCTTTATTCCATTTAACTAATAACAGTGGTACATGGTATACAATTGGACATGTTGGAACAGGATCATCCTTGGTAGAATCCTTTGTATAATCCTCGGTGGAATCTTTAGTAGTGAGTGAGTGAACTATAGAGTTTAACGTCGCTGCGGGAATCTTTCACCCATTTGCCACGAGAATCTTTAGTAGAATCCATCGTGGAATCCTTGTTGAGATTTGAACTTTTCACATTCTGTTATCACTCCTTACTACACACAGAATACATGAATATACATGATATAGACGGTATATAGCAATTTACCACTGATGATACTAATCACGACATCTTACAAAAACCACATAAACGGCAGCTCAAGTTTTGATTATAGTATTTAATCCCTGTCAGTGACATTGAGTGGTCATGTCAAGATGATGACAGACTAGTAATACCATGTTGAAGACCTGACAAGCTACGTTTGCTGAACAGACCAAAGTATATGCTGGTGTTGTGCTTCTCTGACACTCCTGGGCTGCTTCTTTAGATAAGAGCTCTTCTGGCCGAGGCTTCCTCTATTGTATTCCTTGAAATTATCAAGTACTCGTCTATCAAGTATAATCTGATCACATAGGTATATCTGAAACTAATACCTGCCATCAATATAGCCATGTCTCTACAGTAAGTATCTGTCTACATATACAAATATAGCATTGCTGTCCCTAGTATCTGTCCATCAATACCAACACTGATGACAAGGTGGCTTGAAATTGGATATTGACATCATCAAGGTTAATGTATTAAAGGATCAATGTAATTGTGTTCACCTTAGAAAGAATATCTTTCTTGTGTATGATACTGTTTACATGCGATAGTGAAACTAATTTGAAGAAATCATGAATAAAATACTGTAACCAGGAGATAGCTCAAATAATCTGAAGTCATCATATGGTATAAAAAGGTTGAAGGCATCAAGGATCATGGTTAGAAGTTAGTGCAAATTTTACAACTTTGAACACGCCAACGGGCGAGTAAGTCAAATAAGAAGAGCGAATTATCTGAAAAGATACTCGCCCATAACAAAAGAAGGTCGCCACGGGCGCCGGATGAATGGGAACTTCTGTTACTCTGAAGGATACAGGCTGTATAAAATTTTTGAAACATCAAGGATCATGACACTTCCAAAGTATTTTTGGAATAAAATATCATGAAACAGCCTCAATAAAATATTTCTGGATTCCAATAAATCACATGGTTCTTGGTACGACCAAAAACGGCAAGAATTGATGTCCAATAGGTCAACGGATCAGTAAGAACCACTTACGGTGGTGTCGCTATCATAATCACAGAGAACTAGCATTTCCCCAGATACACAGAGTGGATTTATCCGTCTAATTAACGAAGCCCCAATGTTGTGATCCATATTTTCATTGTATTTGGACTCTGCGAGTGTCCGATTCTGATAACTGTCAGATCGCGGATAGCAATTGTGCCAATGACTCCCAATAAGCTTGGGGGAGACGGGACATAATTCCTTGATCAGACGGGACATAATTCCTTGATCAAACTGACAGGACAATCTGGCTAAAGGGCTGTCAATATTTTTCTGTCATGAGTTCCTGCCAATTAAAACAGAAGTACGCGCCGCAAGATGTGGGTGGTTTCAATGGAGTAAAGTACTGACATGACTAAAGACGAAACATAAATATTTCAAAATAAGTTAATGTCAAATTGAAATTATGGATTTAATGGAATAAAATACTAACAACTAATGATGAAAGAAATTCTGACATATTTAAAAAAGAATAATTGAATGTTGACTACAAATTATGGAAAAGGTTCAAGCTGATTTGTACATTGCAAATAGTTCAAGACTTAACTGTTATGATATAGATCTAGATACAGTAGACTAAACCAAACAACAGCCAAGTGCATGTATTCTTATACAGAAAGTGTGTATATATGTTGTAGGTCTCCATAAATAAGAAAACAAGTACATATGGTTTAAATATTAACATATTGCAATAAAATAACTATTAAATTAAGAGGAAAGAAGGAGACAGAATATAAACTTCATACTAGCTTAACTAACTGTGGGGGTGGGCCTGTTAACAAAGGTAGCGATGCATGCACACCTATCCGACCTTTCCATTACATCACAAACAGCATTGCATATTAAACTATCTACCTACACACTATTCCCATTGAACAATAAGAAAGCTGTATCATAAGCTCTGCAGGGGAGGTAATCTGTTTTTGATGTTGATGTGGGGGGCATCGAAAGCTCGCTGAAGCAATTCTAATTGGTCCCTTGAAATTAGTGGGAACACTGGAAGGTAGTGACAGGTTTCTATATCTTATAAAGTTTTAGGTTAATAGTATTTTTCTTGGAGGTTATTGAGTGCATTGTACTTCCTTTATACGCCATGATCAATAATTAATAAAGGAGTAAATCATTTTAATCAATGGGGGTAGCTGTGAAAATCATTAATTCAAAAGAATGATACTGATATTATGTCTAATTTATTATTGATACGTCTAGGTGCTTTATAAAGTTAGTTTAAACTTCACATTGGAGACATAAAAAAACTTGGCTGAAAGGGAATTGTGAATGTAAACCTTCTAGCTCCATAAATGGCAGCTTGGGTGGTAAACTCCCCAGGGATTTGAGAAGGTGAAATGAGTGTACATGGATCCATGGACCTGGGTAATAACGTAACGCTATGAGCAAGCTTACCAGCATGGATTTGGCGAAAGATAAATACATATTTATTATTATTTTTAATTAATCTGATAATCTGTTTTTATTAAATCTAACAATAAATTAATACCTAAAATACATTCATGACTATTTACGTAGTACAAGTGGTATTTGTAAATCGTAGAAGTATAAATAATATCATGTCGTCATTGTAGATTCTGAATTAATGTGAATGGTGGCTGGGATACTAATTGACTGAATTAGGGTTTTTACGTCGCATCGGGAATATTTCATCAAAATGCGATGCCGAGAGATGATACATTGCAACCTAATTTTTCTACGCACAAAGACTAGTTCAGAAACATTAAACATCTTGGTCAACCAACATCCAAGACAAATAAAATAAACATAACAGAAGTGTATATTGTTCCTAGAGTCTTACAATGTAGACTCACGGTATCAAGCAACAACTGGCTTGGCTGCCGTGTAAGCAATCTCGGTAGATGTAGATATCAATGTTCCTCAATGTTATGATAACCTGATTACTACCTGCAGACTAAACGAGTCTGGATGGATGATTGACATCCCACCTGTCAATCATAAAAAACATATACAGGTAAATCCACAGCAGGAAATCTACGTTTTTTTACCCGATAATAAACAGTATGTAGATAAATCTATGGCAAATGTACGTTTTTTTCCCCTCTCTCAGATGTATCGCTGAAAATCAGCATTCAACATGTATGACAGGAAGTGGCCATGTCTTCGTGGAGGCGGGAAAGTAAAAAATATGTTGATGTGTGTTTGATAAAACATCTGGTGATTTATATCGTAAAGGAGTCGAGAAACAGGTGTAGTAACCTGTAGCAGAATATATCAATTAAACGCGAGTTCTCTAAAAAGTATGGTAGCTGAAACCTGACATATCTGGCCCCAACATGGTTACGAAACATTTCAGAGTAAAATTTCCCACTCAACTCAATTAAAAAAGTATTTGGATTTGAGCAGAAATCCTGAGTTAAGGATAAAAATGATGAAATCATACTCGAAAAAGTGTCGCAACTTCAGGGTCAAGTGTCAATTTACAATAATGTTTCTGGATACTCAAATATTAACCTCAAGAATTATACAAGGAAATGACACCATTAGCAGAAATATTTTCCGTCCTGTCCATATTTAAACTTGAAAACATTTCGCTGAAAAATTCCAAAATGTTAACATTAACATGCAAACAATATGCAAACGCACACATTGATTTTCCGTAATTACATTTGGCCGAAATCCAGCCGGCAAATTACTCGGCTCGCCCAATGTCACGTAAACGTCCGTGAAAAGTGGAACGCGGGATATTTGGTGGCAAGTCTGTTGCAGTCCACAGCCCCCCTAGGTAAATATTCCGTCGTCATCGTGTTATTGGCAACTCTCCACGAGTGGAAGCTGGGATGTTGTGGCCTGTGCATCCTATACGTCCCGACAATGTGCGCAGGTGAAATGGCAGCCATTTGTTTAAATATGACACTTGACACACATGTCAGTCAAGGTGGACATTAGCATAGTGTTGACCACGACTTTTACAGCGTATTTAGTAATATTATGAATGAATAAATTAATGCTTTACCAAATAAAATACGAATATATTTTCCCTACGTATTAATTTTAACCATTGCACATCTTAGTACTTTACAAGAATATTAAAGTACTAAATACTAGTATTTTCCTATGTATTCATTTTAATACTTATACATTTTAATACTTTAAAAATTAAATAAAAATGTTGTTACTTAAAATAGTTTAATGAAATGAAAATAATGTATAAAATATAATGTTTGAATATAAATATATTCGATTAAATGAAAACAATTAAATATATCACGATCGACATCTCAAATCTGTAAAGTGCATTGAACATTTGAACTATATCAGTTTGCGTCAAAGTTTCACCGATATACGTAACACTAGACATGCAATAAATATTGACCCAGAGGTGCATTGATACTGACAGTACAAGTATTATACAGAATATAATATGTACGCTGCAATAGTTCAGAGCCCGATGTGCTGGTGTTATTACATATTTCCATACGACACACACACTGGTTCACACACGATCAATGAATCGTCGCGCCATTTATCAGTCACACCCCATTGCACACGTGGGATATATCCTTGACCAAAACTATTGAATTCAACGAAAACCTTTATCAACCCTGGGACATAAAAACTTGATAAAACTTCCAAGCTGAAATACAAAACCCTAGCAATACCTCCCAATATGACCACGTCGGATGTATCAGGAGTATCATATGTTGACGATATGCCAGATATGAGAGTATAAACGTAATGAAAGTTTTCGTAAGCGTAACACTTTCCAGGTAACTTTTACTATCTCTCACCTGTGTCTGAAGGTATCATCCAAGACAGCAGCATACGAGTGAGTGAGTGAGTGAGTGTGTAGCCTATACCTCTAGTCCTCCAACGACCACTGCTAGAGTTAGCCCATGGAAGTAAACACCGCACACAGCCCCACACACACCTTAGTCGGGTCAGGCAGGTCGCGCTATCGCCAGGTATATCCCGTAACTCCCCCCTGGTGCGGGTCCTCTGTAAGAATCTATTGTACAGCGAGATCAGTCCCAAGTCTCGCTCACAGCACTGTACTGTTATACTGCAGATCTCTGGCCAGCATAGACTGTGCGCAGCCTAGACTATACATGGTATGAGCAGCCTAGACTATACAGTAGAGCAGCACATCCAACCACTATCGCAGTCAGTGTGTACACCGATGTCCTCTGGCAGACGTTAAGGCTACACTAGCGATCCACGGACACCTTCTGGTCTGTTATTACCCACAGAAGCAGGTCTTGATGCTCCACACTTGTGTGATAATAATTAACACTGTGTGAGGCTTTGCATGGACGACAGAGGAAGGAATTGCACTCAATTTGACGTGGAGCAGTAATAAAGAGTACGTCATAGAGATTACGGATTCAGTGGTGTAATAGGTTCTGGGGTAAGAACCACTTGAGTCAGTCTGACTGGCTGTATACACACTGGAGAGAGCCTGCCGAGGGTTTGTGCCAATATTCTCAGGATTTCGGCGATGTCACGGCTGTATGAATATACAGAGTACAAGACATACTTCAATTAAATTCGTCGGGACCAAGACACTTATTGGGAAACAGTTACAAGATCAAATTTTATTTGTGTCTCATTACAAACTGTTTGTCTGCTTCTTCCCATTGATCTTTTTGATAACACAGGTCCTTTTGACACATCTAAAAAAAATATTTGCAAATTCTCAACCAAATCTGTCAGGACTAGACACTCAATGGGAAACATTTAGAAGATTATTTTATTTTATTGGCCTTATTACAAACTTTTCATATGCTTCATCCCATTAGCATTGATTTTTGATAGCATGGGTTCTTATATATTTTACATGTCGGGGGGAAAAAATCATTTGCAAATTTTCAAACAGATCTGTCAGGACCAAGATACTTACCGGGTACTGGTATATTACAAGATAGAATTATGTTTGTGTCTTATCATAAACATTTTGCTTCTTCAAGTTGATCTTTTTGATAGTTTTTTTTGGATTGAATTAATGTTTAACGTCGCGGCAGGGTGCTTGTTAAATATTGGAATAACTTTAAATTTTACGCATACCAAAATGTCCAAAAATATGCTAAATCAAATTTGACTGTCATATATATTAACTGAGTGTCAGATAGGTTAAACCCATAAACTTGGCTAGATATTCAGCCCCACCGCTCCACTCCAGAGATGAAATCAAGCAGGTTGAGATCTCATCTGTATAAAAACACCTCTCGAGATCGACACCCACTGATAAGACCCGAGCTTTTAATAGCTATTAGAGGCTGTCATAGCTCGAGAGGTGGATACCAGGATACGGGATATCCTTGAAATTAATATCTGTCATGTCCAATGTATTCCAAATGATATCTCTGGCATGTACACATTGTACAGGGTCTTTAAACCGATGACATTTGTGAGTAATATCAGCTGTTTGTTCTATATTCTTCTTAACATTTCAGCATTTAACAATACATTCAATGGTATATATTCATTTCAATGCAAGGGTTTTCATTCATTCATTTATTCATTGATAGATATGCTTGCCTGTACGCTCTCCTGAGCCCTGGCCCTAAATAATATCATGTATACCATTGTGTACAGCGTAGGTAGCCACCATTGAGTACAGCGTAGGTATCGAGTTCACTATCACCAGGTTATGTCCATTAAGGGACTATTTTTTCGTTTCACTCCAAAGGCTACTTTAATTCACAAGGCTACTTTTGCAATGACTCACAGACGGTAAAAAAAAATGACGAAACATATGTACTTCAAACGAGATGGTTGTAATCGTGACACTGAAGGAGTTTTCAAATGTAGCACCAGATAAAAGGGAGAGGTTGAAGCTGATAGACTGAGGGGAAAAGTCATGCTTACTTAACTATAGGGTAGGTGTTGATTAGTTTTATGAATACAATGTGATGATGGTATATAAATATATAGTTCTGGCAAGCATATAGCCAAAGCAATATCTAGAGTAAGAATGGATTAAACTTTAGAATCTTTATAAAATTTACTTTTAGTATTCATATTGTTTTATAATATTGTGTACCAAATATATCTAGATTAAAACAATAAATTTATCATACAATCAGGGTAGTAACTTTAAAACACTCGCCTGAATAATGATATAAATAACAAAGCATGAAATCTTTACTAGCCTATAGGATACGTTTAAGATTAGAAGAAATGGATCTGGCCACCGGGCGAGTGGAAACTCTATCCCTGTACAATTACTACATTTGTGTATCTTTTATTTATTTATTTATTTATGAAATAATACTCTAAATTTACATTTAGAATTATGGAGTGGGTGAGTATTTATTGAGTTTAACGTCGCTGCGGGAATCTTTCACCCATTTTCGACGAAGAATTACGGGAAAATAGATTACCATTTACAACATTTTGATTACAAGTTAAACCCTGAATTTCAAATAAATAAAACTAAACTTCATTATTATAAAGCAACCATCCAGAAAAAAACGTCTTATTGTCCAAACAAATTACGACAAATTTCAATTTCCGTTCACCAGATTAATAAATCACATGACGCACAATTACATACATGCCCTCCTTTATCAAACCCCCTGATCCACAGCGGACAGTCTTGTCAGGCCATATTCAGTTTACTATCAAACAGTGATTAACTTTGACAAGAATATGTTCATCTCAGCAGGACGTCACCCCAGTGACCCAGCAATCCCAGTAACCAACAACGGCCATAATAAGGACCATATATGGACCATAACCAGCACCCAATACACTCGTGATTACTGACTTCTCATATACCTGTAGTACCCCCATTGAATGCGAGACTTGGCATCTGCAGAGACCCGATGAATACGGGATGAAACCCGGTGTATACGGGATGAAACCCGATGAATACGGAACATGGCATCCGTGGAGACCCGATGAATACGGACGTGGCATCTCCCAGTATGGGGGTGAGCAAACATGACTCCCGTATTGGAGGTACCTGGCCCGGGGTATTATCTATATACAAATCAATTACCGCATGTGCCCTCGGAGAACCAAACAGATTTGCCACCACTTTGTTGGAGTTCTGGTTCGCAGCAGGTTCTGTCAGTGTCTGTTCATAAGTCTGATTCTACGTCCATAACAGCCTGATTCTATGTGTTCTGGTTTGCGGCAGGTTCTGTCAGTGTCTGTCCATGAGTCTGATTCTATGTCCATGAGGTCCATGACAGCCCAATCCTACGAAATATTATCCCCACTTCCAACTGGAGCAATGTGAGATATACATCACACTTGACTGACAGAAAACCCTCTGTAAGCCTGGTTGTAAGGGAATAATCACTGAATAATCACTGAGTAAATAACTAACAAATGCATACTGAGAGTGAGAACCATACCATGTATACCGTCCGTCCATTTGTTCAAAAGTTTGGCTATCTTTGTAAATTAGTTTTTGCAAATCTGGAATTCTAGGACTTAAATGATTTGGGGTGTAACAGGATTGTTCAGTATCTTACTTGTTTAGTGATCTTCGCTGTTTCAGTGATCAGATTGGTTTTGTAAACTTTGAATCTGGAATTCCCGGGCTCCAGTGTGCGCTATGGGTTTAATCTTTTTACTTCTACCAGTTCTACAGGCAACTGTGAAAGCCAGACATATTGGGATTTTGATGAAATCAGCATCGTTATAGTGATCTCTTTACATTATGCACATATGGTGTGAAGTAGATCCAACAGTGCACTTGACCCAAGAGAGATAACTCCAAAAGTATACAGACGTTGCATTCCAATCTTTCGCTGGTGCAACTGCTGAGATGATGGAATGCCTCCAAGTGGGATTCAAACTCTGACTTTCAGATTTGGTCCTGGCTGAACCACCACCAAGCCAGCCCACTACAGGTGGTCAGCACATGGTCAAGACACACCGAGTTCTATTCCCGCTTTGTTACACCAATGCCTCCTCAATGGGAATTAATAGTATTTTATGGCATTGTCTTGTTTATTCCAATATTGCAACCAATTTCCTGAGTATCCGGGACAGCACATGTTTTCAGATGGAAGTCATCAAGTCTTTTCTGACATTTGTTTGTAAATGCGGAACTTTTAAAATAATGCTTGCTCTTGGAATGTTACAGTGGTGTATACAGCTCTCATGTAAAGTGATATCACATTTGTACTCTGTGCTGATATTGGGAATATTTAACAGGAAATACGAGTACAGAAGACATACATTTCTCTCGTATGAAAACTACATATCCACATGTGTCTATAGCAAAGGCACTTGTCCGCAGGAATTGTAATTCTGTCCAAACAAATTAAGACAAATTTCAATTTCAGTTCACCAAATTAATAAATCACATGATGCACAATTACATACATGCCCTCCTTTATCAAATCCCCTGATCCACAGCGGACTGTGATTTGTGTGTGTGTGTGTGTCTACATTATGTGTTAGAGAGAGAGAGAGACAGAGAGATAGAGAGTGAGATAGAGAGAGAGAGAGAGAGAGAGAGAGAGAGAGAGAGAGAGAGAGAGAGAGAGAGAGAGAGAGAGAGAGAGA
>JAUTBZ010002906.1:0-20857 GCA_032361785.1 Lepetodrilus galriftensis
GAAAAGCAATATGCACGAAGCCGTTCAACGAGCAATACATGTAGGGAAAAGTATTGTATTCATGTATTCTAGCTTAAACGCACCTCTGATGTTGTCTGTTTCCTCTCAGCAACACCAGCTGTCGGAAGTTGGGAAGAAGTCGCTACTGGAGCAGATTACCAGGCTGCAGGATGAGGTCAAAGAGCTGCAGTACGAACTCCTGTCCAACAACGAGAAGCGAGGCCACGAAGAGAAGCGTTACGAAGATCGCAAACTCAGGACGAAAGAAAAACTGCTCAAAGCCAGGTGAGGTTCCTTGTCAGAATGTGCCATATGTAGTTGTCAGTAATTTGCTTGTTAAGTGCAAAGTGACCTTGAGAACATCTATAACTCTCCACGCTGAAGGCTGCTCGAGATGCTGTAAAAAGCAGGGTTTGATTCTAATCCAAAAGGGAGAAGGCTAAACTCCCAATACAAACAAAAACAAAACTTTTAGACAAAACCAATTATACAATGTAGTCTAATAATCTCCTGGAAAGTAGGAAATTGACATTTCTTGAGAACATGGTGCTACTTTTCCAGAGAGTTTTATTCCCGTGAGAGGTCACGGATGAATGAACAGATGATCCGCATGGATGAAGATCTGAATCTCACGAGAGCCACTTTGAGGAAGGAGTTAGAATGGAAGGAGAAAATGGACATCAACTATAAACATTTGTTACACGAAAAGCGGGAATTGATAACTCAGTAAGTACTAGTTTCCTTCTACTTATTTCATATTTCATAAATACACATGAACGTAAGGTAACTGTATACAGTTGTACCTATGGTAGTATCCACGTCATTATTCCTGATAGTATAGGAAATATTGATATTAGTTCATTAATGCATCATATATGTCTAGATACTAATGTGTGTGCTTTATCATTTGCATTATATATTCATAGCTCATTATATAATAGAAAACCATTATTTATCATAATGAGTCATCCTAACAACAGTTTTGGATAAATAAAGCAATCAGAAATGTATAATCTGTTTATAGCAAGCACAGAAATAATTCAGTTATTGTATTCCCTTATTGTGTATGTTCTTTAATTGCACTTGGGTCAGGCCCTTCATTGCCTGGGATTGATGTAATATACTATTTAAATAATTATATGAAAATTTAAAATAATAATGTACCTTATCTTTTAAATGGTTGAATTTTAAATAATTATTCAGGTGACATTAAATGATTATTCAAACTCAACATGTTAATTTCCTTTCACACAAGGCCAGATATTTACACAGTATGTGCCAGTATGTACCAGTTGAAGAGCCAAATTACATCTCACAGAAACAAATGACAAATCATCAAATGACAAGTATAAAATAATATGAAAACAATGTTCTTTATCCATTGCTCCATATGGAGTTATCAATAAAGCCACCGTGCTATTTGTGCTACTTATACCATACTTCACTTCATCATCTTAACCATTCATGCTCTGTGTCACCAAAGTCGTCACTGTTTGTGCATTTTGTAAATCTTCCTTTCTTGGCCGTCTCCTCTCCAATGCCTTCTGTTAAAGGTATGTACACTTTTGTATTCTTTCAATTATTGCTTGCTTGCATATATTCATATCACGTGTTTCTTTCGAGCACCGTTTACTTTTTTGTAATACACATACTTGTATGAAATCATTAATTAACATTTTTGTTTAGTCAGTGTGTGTTAAAATTGTTCTGTAGTTTCAAAGATGTTTTAGATTTTGTTCAACTGGTGTTTTGGTTTTGTTTACATATTATTTGATTAGAAAGGTTTCTTTAATGTTTTTGGAATATTTTATACTAACATCGTATTTTCAGCATACGTAGTCAGGCATTGTACACATGCTTTTTCCAAATTATGCTTTGGTTTGCTAATGTATACAATGTACACTATACCAATCATCAGCAGTACCATGTATTTCAGACTTCCTTCAATTGGGGCTATTAGTATTAGTATGGTTTATAAGATTGCTGCATATTGTAATCGTTGAAATAGGTGAAAGATTATCGCAGCGACGTTAAACTCCATATTCACTCACTCTCTGCATATTGTATGATGCTTGAGTAGGACATTTTTCCTTCAGACAGTATCATTAATATTTCAGTTAATTTTCTTTAGCATAGTCTAGTCTTATCAGTCAAAGGTACCCTTTCGCAAAGCTCTCTTATCTCCTGAGAGACCATAACGCTCTCTTTGCCAATAGCTAATACACTGCAAAGAGAGCACTATGGTCTCTTTGCATATAAGGCCCCGAGATTACAAATCTTTTCTGGTACAATTTCATGTTCAACTCAAAGGTTTGTTCACAAATTCCCATATAAAATCTGATCTTGAACATGAAATCATACTCAAAAGGTTTCGTAATCGCGGGGCTAGAGAGCTTTGTGAAACGATATGCTGTTTCACAGTATAGTCGTAGCACAAGCCGTACAATAGTGCTTACCGTTAATATCATTTAGTAAACAGTACCCAGATCCTCACTTTCCCTGACCAGCAAAATATGAAGAATACAACAAATTAGAAATTAATATGATCATGTGTTTCATTAGTACAGTAATATAGTGAAATAATTCTCGTCTGAATATATACATTTATGCTATTTGTGGGAGAATCTATCAGTAGAATTAGGGCTGTGTCGTGAATTCTGTATTTATTTTTGTAATTGTTTACGTTATTGATGAGTAAAGAATCATTTGCTTGATGTCAGTTTGAAGCATGCATGGTCTCTAGGGGCCTTCTCCTTTCTAGCTGTTCTGTCTGTACTTTCTGTCTGACGCAAGCGCAGTTACCAAGGATCAACACCACACAGTGTAACTGCGCATGTGTCGGATAGAAATTACAGACGGAACAGCTAGAAATGAGCAGGCCCTATATAATTATTTTTCCTGGATGGAAAAACATGTCCATTGCTTATGTCATCCAGCAGAGGGAGATGATTATGTGATGATGTTTTACACAGATATGTATTGACAGCATGTTGTTATTGTGAGTGTGCGTCCAATACACTTCACAAGCTTTACTATGTCTGCACAGTGATGCACTTAACTGGAAAACTGCACGGACACCCAAGTATTACTTCTTGTCATCATCATCATTCCTGAAGATTATATTTCCATTATATTATCCTCCACCAGATTTAATACTGAAAGAATGAGACGAGAACTTTATTTTTTTCTCCACCATAAACCGTTCCTCAAATACCATAGCTCTGTATCCCAGATGCTTCTTGGTTCTGTCGTCACATACGGGTGAAATTCCCACTGTGACGTTACAAGTAATAATGCACTATCCTGCTCTCTGCTGTAGGCACAGAAACACCTGTAGGTTCTATGCTTGTGCTCTGTAGCCTCCAAATTTTAGGCCCAGAAATCTGTAGGTTCGCTCTATCGTCTTAACTTAGTCCCAGCAATATGTAGGTTCACTCTGTCATCTTAACTTAGTCCCAGATATCGGTACTCTCTATGTCCTCCTGGTGGCGGCATAGAAACATGTTCAGGTGTTCTGTTTCTTTCTGACTTGTTCTGTTTCTTTCTGACTTGTTCTGTTTCTTTCTGACTTGTTCTGTTTCTTTCTGACTTTGTTCCGTTTCTTTCTGACTTTGTTCCGTTTCTTTCTGACTTTGGTCCGTTTCTTTCTGACTTGTTCTGTTTCTTTCTGACTTTAATTGTTCTGTTTCTTTCTGACTTTGTTCCGTTTCTTTCTGACTTCTGACTTTGGTCCGTTTCTTTCTGACTTTGGTCCGTTTCTTTCTGACTTTGGTCCATTTCTTTCTGACTTGTTCTGTTTCTTTCTGACTTTGTTCTGTTTCTTTCCGACTTCGTTCCGTTTCTTTCTGACTTTGTTCCGTTTCTTTCTGACTTTGTTCTGTTTCTTTCTCACTTAGTCTGCCCCAGAAAAATATGTTGATGCTGTTTCCTCCTGACTTAGCCCCATAACATCGGTAGATTGTCAACAGAAAATGGAGATCACTTGAATACATTTGCATGAGAAATACTCTATTTGCTTAAATTCTGGCTACAAATAATAGGTTCATTTCATAACAGCTGTGTGAAAGTATTGATGATATGATGATGTTTGCAATTTCTCTGCATTATGAAAGCTAGGTAAAGACTAACTAGGCATACGGTCTGTCTGGGTGTGTTGTAATAGTGAAAGGGAGTGGAATTATTGGTATTTGTCAGATCTATCTTCCCATAGTACTGTAGTTTTTATGTTTCTTTACATTTACCAATACATTCTTTGAATGAGGTTTCGTCACAAATGGGTGATAGATACCTGCAGCAACGTTAAACTCCATAATCACTCACTCATTGGTACGAGGTTAACAAAAAGATTTATTAAATTTTTCCAATTTAATATGCAGATTTCACGTTGTTTAATAGTTTGTTTAGTTAGAATACTAGTTTGTTGAAATAGTTCCTTAGACTATGCTAATTAAGGTGGTGGTTAAGCTTGTGTCCTATATGATTGCATTATCTCTCTCATGGAATCAATAATTTTGAATAAAATTTCTAATAGAAACATTGCATATGGGTGAAATATTCCTATTGTAACGTAAAGCACTAATTTATTCAATAATAGAAACAATAAATATAGATACAAATGCAACTTTATTATGTTATTTTTATATATAAACCTATTTTCCAACCCCTTTTTCATTAAGTATAGTTGTTAAAAGTATACATAGAATTTGCTTGATGTTAGCCTTCAAACTGCTATTTATGTGTAAATATTATAAATTTTAATTAATTTGTTTTCTTGTATTTACCAACATTGCGTACAAATACTGCAAAGAAATTGTGCATTAGATATAATTGTATGTCTCTTTGCTGTTACCTCTTTTAGTTACCTCACCTGACATTCTGGGCGTATTAGATTTAATCACTCGACCAACCCTAGGGTGATGAAATTAACCAATGACCAAACACTCATGATGATACGAGAACCCTCATTGGCTAATTTCATCATGCGATGTCACCCTACGTTTGGTTGAGTGATTGAAACGAATACGCTCTCGGTTTCCTTTGTTAGTTATCTCCCCTTGTAGTGACTTATCTCCCTTGCACTCATCTGACGAGCAGACTCTTATTGTCACCCTGCAGGACCTTTGATTACTTGCAGGATGACGGATTTGGAGGAAACAGTCCGCGATCAGTCTCTCTCCCTCTCAATGCTGCAAGTCCGTACGAAATTCCTAGAGGACGAAAACTCACGTCACCAGGATCATATCGACACACTCACCAAACAGAAACACACTTTAGATAGGATGGTCAAAGACTTGCGTTGTGGCAAGGATCGAGATGTGAGTTTTAGAATTACATATACAAATATTGATACTCTTATTAATGTACAATTTTTATATCAACATGATAAATTGTTTTTTTATTTATTAATTATATTTATTTATTTAAAAAAATTAATTCCCTATCTTTTTTCAGGGGGTAGGGGGAGGCAAATGTTCCTTTATGTACCTAGATACATAAACTAGTCAATATTCACAAAGTAAAAATATATCATTCATTATTATTAATTGTAACAACGTATTCACTAAAGAAATCTTGTATTCATGTACAGTGGCATAGCGCACATTGTTGAGAAACTATACAGTAGTCCTGATATCATGGTGTGTGTTTTAGGAAGTTGCTATTACCTATCATACCTACCGTAGACGAAGACCTCAATACCCCTACCATTGAATAATGAGGACACAATACCCCTACCATTGAATAGTGAGGACAGTGTGCAATAGAACTGCATTCATTCATTTCATTGGATTTAACTAACATTGTGACCAGCAGTTACGTGGATTAACCTGGCAATGCCAGACACCCGTGTTGCACCTATGTGGAGTCTAACTGGTGTGCTGATGTCAATGATGCACTGTTTTTGTTGAAACATGCACAGCCTTGTATTGTCAAGCTGAACCACGACGTTCACAACTGTGTTCTCCTGCTAATACTTTACAAGAGAAATTGTTTTAAAGGTCTAGATATGTTGTCTATTTATGTGAAAACAAAATTAATTTAAGTAGACAAAAATGTAATTAAAATTAAAACATTACTTATCAGAATTCTTACAAATGCAAAGTACAATACTTTACGGTTTTCATGCATATTTGCGACATCAAATGTTTTTCTCTTCTCCGTTAATTGTTATTTTAAGATTTGGATATGTTCTGCTCATCACAAGTTTTTATCCACAATCTTTTGACTTTTTCCTATTACTATAAACAAGGTTAAAACATCCAATTAATTTGAAAGTATTCCTTCTCTAAAATAGAAAATCTAATTAATTTAGTAGTATTCATTTTCTAAAATAGAAATGGAAATTATCTAATGGTACTTATTACATTAGATATATTGAATACTTTTTCTGTACCAAATTATTCATATGACTTAATTCATGCATTAAATATTTTATTCAGTGAACAGAATAATACAGGTAATAAGTTGTATTGAAATCAGTTTTTAGTTCGTCTGTCAGTATTATAATTTAATTATGTAGTACATACTATGTTCCTAACCATCCCATATATAACTTCAAACTATCTGTCCATGTAATATGTTCAGTATTTTGTATTCTTCAAAGGCACATTAGGAACAATGCATGCAAGCTCCTAGCTGCTCTTTTGTATAAAGTCAAACATAAATGGTCTTTTCTGTATAAATGTATTATAATTGAATCATATTCCGGTTCTTATATGAAGCCTACGTTGTGAGCTTGATTTTGACACCAACCTGCATGACAAGCACATAATGTTTTTGGTGTACATTTCTGAACAATCCACATATATTATTATATACTCTCTTTTTTTAAAGTTCTTCACATTATTATATCCTCCTATTCTTTTCAAAATTCCCAGTTCAATATAATTAATTATCCAAAGTATATATCATATTAGATATTATAACATGTTGTTTGTAATTATTTAATGTTAAATGTGCTTTATTAGTAGACTGATTTTATTCAATAAACAAATAGTTGTCCCTTGTCACAACTTTTCAGCATAAAAAAAAAAATTCCTTTCTGTGAAAAGATCTCTTTTTTTATCTATCTAAAGTCTGTTTATGATGTCATGTACCTAATGTTAGTTGTATGGAATATGTTCTTGGATGTGTTTTCTCACACACCACAGGACATTTTATAATTTTTGGATTAAAGGCATAATATCACAGATATTTATGGTTGTTTTGGACTAGTTCTTAACTATTACTGCAAAGTACATTCACTTAAAATTACATAAAATCATGTTTGTACTTCCAAAAAGCTTTTCACTGCTGTGTGGTTGACAAATTTCCACTGCAACTCCCTATAGACAACCTGAATATGGTCGTAGTATTTGCTTCATTATATCAATGCAAGGGAACATACCGTAACTCAGTGGTACGACTAAAACATAATTCGTATCAGAAACGTTTGTTTGCAATTTCCTTCAGTATTTGTTGCAATGTTGCAGGCTGCACGTGCTTTCTCTCCGCCTGAGTATCCTGGGAGTTACACAAGAAGGTCCGATAGTCTGAACATGTCCAGCTGGGATCGCGATCACCTCACCGACGCTGTACTCACGATCAGGGACTCGTCGTCACGCATCAACGGCTATCTGAGTAGAACATACACAGGAGGTGTCCTTGACCTACATTCTGGTCGCCATGATGACGGCAGTGAAAGGTCATTCGATGGAGATCAAGAGTATGATGCTTGAAGGTCATTTTTGGTGTGATGACCTTGGAATGAGGTTCAAGGTGAAGGACTATATATGTGGGTCAGCTAAGGTGAAGGACTAAGTGAATGTATGTCATTAAAGGTGAAGGACATGGATTTGGGGTCAGCTAGTATGGTACTAGTGGTCCAATATCAATCAATCAACTTTCAGATTGTGGATAATTTACACAGATCTGAGCATTTATTTATTAGTTTATTTTTAGCAGTGTTAACCTTTGTTATACCATAGTGTATATACTAGGTGAAATAAGTGTGTGAATCTAATACAAGTTATTGTTTGTAGTGCTATCTTTATATATATATCTGCTATTTAGTTCTATATGGTTTATCAGCTATAATGTTATTTAACCTCCTTTATGCTGCTGGTAATCAAAGCTGCCATGTGACGCAGTAATGTTTATCAATCCAGCACAAAGATGGTTAAAATAAAATTGAGTTTATCGTACTGTTTTCCAGAGAACCGTTGGGTAGTTATAGATATTTAAATGACAATTAATTTATTTATTATCACTGAAGAAGTCAAAACTTATCAAAACTGTTTATTTAATAACATGCATTGTTACAATCAAAACCTAGTTTATTCAGTGAAGATTTATTTATTAGTGTCATAGATTGATATGATTGCATTGGAAACTCATGATATTATAACTGTGCCAGTACATGTTATTGCAGATTTAATGTTTTAACTCAGAGAAACCGTCCCATTCAAGGTTGTGATATGTACATAGCATAAATGACTCTACCATGTTGGAATATATATATATAATTATTTGTATTCATACATGCATTTCTAATGACAATTAGTGAGAACGTGATGCTAGAGATTTCAATTTGAGCTAACCTATCATGAAGTCTTGTAGACATAACAGAACATCATTTCACCTTCTCCATGCTGGAGGCAACCAGAGATGCCTTAAAGATCAATACCTGTGTCTAATCCATCAGGGAGAGTGTTAGAAGATACCCATAGCTTAGTACATGAGAGTGAATGCTTAGTACATTGACGTTTGAATGTATTTTTCAATGACAACATTCCGTCCACAAACGTTTACTCCAAGAAAATCTTTGCTTATACACAAACATTTTATACACTTGTCATACATGTATACATCGATATATATTTCTACATTTTTTTATGTGTGAACTTCACCACCAAAACATTGTTTTTTACATATTATACACATCTTATAATATATTGTTTACACCTGTCTTGTATGCTATGTATCACAGTAATGCTTTTCATTGCCAATTAATAGTTGTGTTATATGTTATATTTATGTAATTAGCAAATAATTTATTTTCAAGTGATTTATTAATTTCACTAACAACTACATTGTATTGACACATTCCATCAATTGTGAAACATGTAATAATCTTATAATATGCCATCAGTACATATTTTGTGTGAATTTTCTTAGCAGGAAATAGGTTGTGTAAAAGATATGTATTTATTATGCGTAAGATACCCGTTCTGTAGCTAGCTGTAGTCACTGTTCCATATGTAGTTCCAGCAGTAAGCTCATATTTCACAGGAATATAATTACCTTAACTTTAAATTTCCATTTTTGAAATAGTGTCAAAATGTAGATTTTTCAATTAACCTTGTGCTTGACATTTGAAAACAAGTCAACATGTCCTTTAGAACATAGAATGTTGTCAATATACTAGTACTAGTACTTTAGATGAGGTCAAATTGTTCCCCTTTCTCTTACAATATACACTTTTACAAATGTTCAGTTACATGTGCTCAGTGTCTTACCCTTCATATGAATTTGTATCAGTTCTTCCTGTACATGACATAAAACATAACTTTAGACAGAAATGAACATGAAATATTGTGCCAATGTGTCTGCTGTATGATCAAAGTATAATGTTGTAAATTGTATACTTTGTAAATTTGGAAAAGACTGGTGGACCAAATGGAAATGTGCCTTCAGCCAGTTCTCTAGTTCATAAGACTAGAACTTCAGCTTCTCACTCATGTGTAAGCCTAGGGTATACAGATGCCATGCGAAGTAAAGCACTAGTTGAATCAAGTTAATTGAGGAAGATACACAGTATAACAGTAGGCCTTCAGGGTGTAAGAGTTGACTAGGACAGATACTTAGCTGTGTACATTTGAAAGAAATGTCCTCAATTTCAGAAGGTAGCAGTTGAGGTGAGGACTAGAACCTTGATCCTGTGAATTTAAGGAACATGCACACTTTGCTCCGAGTGTTCATACTAACTGTTTAATATATCAGGGAATACCTGTACAGACCTGGGAGAACTGAGTGTACAGGCTGTACAACGGCTATGAGAACCATAGCTAGAGTCTGTGCCAAGGTATGTGTGTGTACGTGTGTTTGTGTGTGAGTACTGAGGGTAAACTGTTTACATTGTGTGTGAGTACTGAGAGTAAACTGTGTACATCGCCATTCATTACCAAATGAAATCAATTAAAATCATACATACAGATACTTGTGTGTTCGTTATTTTTACATGGTAATATTACCTTCAGCTAGTCAATGTAGGTGAAACTTTGGTGTGTGATTTCCTGCTATGAAACATCTGGGAGACATAGCTTCTACGGTTCCACCTACGTTGTCAGACCTTCCAATGTTAGCATGGAGTGACGGAATGATACTTAGAGAGCGTCATCCATGGTATCCTGTTGACTTACTTTGTTCTGTTCGAATAGATATAACTCTTAGAACAGGTAGATCGTTGGCAAGCATAGAATATATTGTCCATGTAAGATCGTTTTAATTTATGTGTTACCCAATTGGCAATATACGTGTAGGGCCTACATACTTTCATGTCATATGTTAGACCATGAAACTGGTTATATGAGTTTAGCCATGTCATAGAGTTCAAAATGTCATTTTGATTAGTTGGCATATATTGCCTTGACCATGGCAACCAGGTGGTAGCCTATGGTGTACATTGTCCATCTATGGATGAACAACGAAACACGGCTATATACTCGCGACAAGGTCATGATGCTACATTTGAGTATAGAAGTCACTTCTTTAACCTTGCTGTCCTCCGTGCTGGATTGATGATGGTCACTGCTCAATAGTAGGACATCCTTGGATACTTCCAGAAGAAAGAAGCTACTAGCTAGATTGACTAACTGCTGCTGTATGGTCACTGCTCAATAGTAGGACATCCTTGGTTGCTTCCAGAAGAAAGAAGCTACTAGCTAGATTGACTAACTGCTGCTGTCTGGCCAATGCTTGGTGGGACAAGCCTTCACTGTTGCATTGAGTCGTCGTGAAAGCTACGTGCATTACTAATGTCATTCATCGTAGTGTATGGGTGAAACATTTCCCCTGCGACGTAAAACAACTCGCTCATTCACTAGTTTTATTTACATATCAAAGTAAGTACATTGGCTGTATGTAAGTACATATTGTTCTCTTTCAGTCTGTAAAATAAGACTATACTTTTATACCTAACAACAGATGTCATGGCACATGGATGGGAACGTTGACATGGGTAGATTGCATCATCCTTACCATAATGTATGAAGAATGAAATTATGACAGTGATTGGAGACTTCAACTGAAATGAGTACATTAAAACATCTAATGAGCACACATTCAGTCTGATTAGAATCAGATCCGAAGCTAACACTCTTCTAGTATATTGAACAGTTAGCGATGTAACTAAAAGCCGGCCAAATATACGAAGAGCGAAAACTGGCATCTGATCATAATCAGATTGGCACACATTCAGATTGTACTTCATACATTCTTATGAATACCGGTATTAACATATAGACCTATAGGAATCACAACTCTTCTCGCGCTTGTTGCTGCAATCTCTGCTTCTGTTCCTTGCGTTCTCTTCGCTTCCTTTCCCAATCAGAATCGTAGGCTTCGGAATCCTTTACACAACGAAACCCGATGTTGTTGGAGGTGTAGTCGGGGGCTTGAGGCATTCTGAATAAACGGAATGTTAAATCTGTTAGAAACTCTATAGAGAACCAACTTAGTGGTAACATAATGCGCTGCCTACGGTTGAAAGCTGGTATGATGCACAGCAGTACATTAAGAAGCGGATTTTTCCTAAGTTGCCATAACGTGTACCCAATCCTTTTCTATTGTGAATAAAATATTAGATTTTGACATCACATATGGTAATGTTGATCGACCTGTAATGTAAAAACTATTCAAAATCCCCCACATTAACTTTGAGTATGAAATCTTGCTCCAAAAGATTCGTAATCTCGGACCCTTGCGCCCTTTCTATATAACGATCGCAGAGAGCCGTAACAGGCTGAATGTGCATGCATTGTCACGATGTACGAACATCGTTCTGTGGAACTGGCTATCGTTTCCTGAAGCTGTATCCACCTAGATCATAGCGCTGTCGTCAGTCGCCAGGCATCAGAAATTGTTACTAGGGTATCGTTTCTTGAAGCTTTCTTATCCACTAAGAGACCATAGCACTCTCTTTGCCGATAGCTAATGCACTGCAAAGAAAGTGCTATGGTCTCATAGCGGATAAAAGAGCTTGAGAAACGATACCCAGAGTGATAACGGTATCGTAGTAGATACGAGAGCTTCCTGAAACTGCGGACTATATCATATATGGACCCAGTGCTATACCTCTGCGACGTCCTCACAATATAGTTGGCTTCCCCTCGTCTGGTGTCCACGAAGGAGCCGCCCTTGAGGACGAACTGTCGCTCCTGCTGGTCGTGGGGGATGAGGGGCTGGTAGTACGGAGATGCCGTCCACTCCCACACATTGCCGATCATGTCGTACATTCCTGTAGACAGACCGGAAACATACCACAACGTTATGCAACCGTAATATTGTAAACTGGAATTGCCAGATCAAGGGGGGTAACTACCTAGGCCCGTGTCTATAGATAATCTGGGGATCTATTCTCGAAACGTTCTTACAAACATCTTGACTTAACTATCTTAACTATTCTTGTAGTATGCCTACGAACTGTTCTTAAGCTAAGAAGTTCGTAAGTACGTTTCGAAAATAGGCCCTTTATAAAGCAAATCAAAGATTGTGGTTCCCCTTAGTAACATGTGAACATGGGTATCGTTTCTCGAATCTCTCCGATCCACTGTGTGCCATATCGAAATCTACTACAAGAGAGAGCTACGAGAGTTCTTATATGGAGAAAAGATACCCTGCACTTGTTTTCACCCCTGCTACGCTTCTATTGATGCCTACTATCAAAATAATAATGACCTTGGACGATTCCTTTGCAACTGTTTTGATTCAGCTGAAGCATGTGTGCTTTCATTTAAAATTAGTTTCTACGGAATAGTAAATTTTAGATAATCATACAATTGTACCTAAGTTGTTCTGAGCTTTATAGGCATCAACGGGAGATGTTCCGCTATACCCATCCAGTTTTAAATTTGTATCCGGGAATTTCCCCTGAAACAAAAAGCATTACCTTTTGGAAATAATATAATGAGAAAAACATATTTGCACCTTATTATGCGAATGAAGAAATGGAATTTACGTTTGAAAGAGAGATGATGAGAGACAGTCATATTTTAAGACAGAGGTATAGAAAACACATAGAAGGACACATAAGGATTGTATAGGTGCATCTCTGTATATACTAATATGGTATATGCTTAAAACTGGTATTGCACACGTTACCTGCCATATGTTGGCCCTGTTCGCCTCCCAGTTGTCTCCCCATGGATATTGAACTACTTCGCCTGTAAAATTCCAATGTAAGTATACATGTACAATAGTTCTTGTAGTTGTACTGGGTTTTACTATCATTCTGGGTATCGTTTCACAGAGCTCTCTTAACCGCTTAAGAGACCATAGCACTCTCTTAGCAATGTACATTTGTATTAGCTATCGGCAAAGGGAGTGCTCGCTCAGCGGCTAAGACAGCTGTGTGAAACGATATACCCTGGTTTCAATTCAATATGAATATGTAGGGTTCTGATGTAAAGTGTACAGCCCGGCGCTATCCTGTGCGAAACATATTAACTCCAACCTCATCCATTGACTATGCCCGATAAATACATGTACAACTACCTATATAGTATAATAGATATCGTGTCAACAATGGTTTTGCAGCTCAGGTGGAAATTCGCAGGACGAAACTTTCTCATTAAAAAGCTAAGTTGTTCAACAATAAACAAATAATAGTAAGTAAAGAAATACTAGTAGCTAGCCATGTCAATATACAGGCCTTCATGTTTCTCATATCGATCGTTTTCATACATAGAAAACATCTGCTAAATATGAGGTTAGTCAATATACATGTACACTGTATATACAGTTTCAGATACATTGACATCACTGTCAAACATTGATTAACGGATATCAACACACCATAAATAGCTTGAACTATATATACATGTGAAAAAGCATTCGTATTATGTTTTCATAGAATACTATTGTTTTACTAATGTTCGTTATCTGAGAAAGCAACAAGTAGGCCTAAGCTGTAATACTCAACAGTCGTATTGAATGAAAGAATATTACGGGGAAATACATGCACATGAAATACAGGGTGATGTTTAGTTGGGGTTTTGTTCATGTTGCTCGGATGAGGTCACGGACATGAACACGTGTATACATGAAAGGTTGTCAAGAGGGTCACACACACACACACACACAAAAAATTAATTAGCCTAAACGTACTGAGTTGTGTGCCCCTGGCAGCCCTCTCCCACTCCGCCTCTGTTGGCAGACGTTTCCCCCTCCACTTGCAGTACGTCTCCGCGTCGTAGTAGCTGACGTGTACAACGGGGTGGTTCCACCGTTTGTCTACCAACGAGTCGGGGCCTTCCGGCTACGAATACAAACAACATCCGGTTTACTAGTAGACCTATTGAATATTCGCTGTTCAATATCATAATATATACAACGTTACGTATTATTATTATTGATGTTATATTCATAATGATCAATCAGTTCTAAACAATAATATATGTATCATGACAAATGACTTGTACTACAAGGCATGTTGGTTTACTATTCATCCAAGACGTTCTACCATAATTAGTAACATATCATGAATGTAGCCTACGTAATTAAAACTTGATTCAAGGTTTTTAAAAGTATAATTACAATAATTTGATTTCACCCAGGTGCTTGTTGAACACTGGCTTCTATTTCAAATGCAAGTTTCACTAGTCTATGTTATGTATTGATTAATCGAAAGCGCAGGTCGGTCGCACCAACACTATTCGGTATCTTGACTCTCTCGGTCAATGAATATACTAATAATACACTGGTCCCAGTCTGCTACATACACACGATAACTTACATGTTCCCAGTTCGCTTTCTTCACCGCCAACCAGTTGTCAGAAGTCCCTTCCACCGCCCATTTCTTCTTTGTTTGCGCGGACACTTGCCGGTCAAACACCCAGCTCCAACCTTTTGTGTCTGCTTCTGTGCTATACCGTTTTTTCTTCATTTGAAATTCCCTGTTAACACCATCACTACATCTTTTTAGTTTTTCAGTCGACTGTACGTGAGTATATTATATTGTATACTGTTTATTACAAGGGTTATGGATAAAAACGTCCAAGTGCCAAAATGTCCAACAGCCAAAATGTCCAAAATTGGCTAAAATGTCCAATATGATCGTGCATCCATAGTATACTTTCCTTCCATTTATATTCTTAATATATTTTTCTTTTCTCAACCAAATAACAGTAATGAAAACACACATGACAATGAAACAGAAATACGATATGAAATATTTGCTTGTATCGTATAAAATCCATTCCACGTTACAATATCAACATCATCGACACATATACGGCACTATTTCGTACGCTATACGTATACATGTATATTTAAAGAGACACTGATCTTGTGTTTTCGAGGATGCTATATCAAGTACAGTCACCGTACAATGTATTATATAATGATGGATTTTTCTTTGCTGATAATATAATTTTCTCTCGGTATTGTACCCACCAAAAATGTGCATTTGTGACAGGGTACATCTCCATGAAGTGACTCTTGATGTGTCCGACTCTGAACGGGTATTCCCCGGTGTCCGACGTCGGGTCGTTAATTCCCATCCAGAAGTCCGTAGCCTTGAATAGCTTCATAGTGCTGAACTTATTGTAGGAGTGCATAACTAAACACAAAACAACAATATACGTGGGTTTTACAAAGCGCCTCGAGTGTGTATACAATAAGGTCAACTATACTTCAGATTTAATCGATTAGTTCTTGTAAATAACAATGGAATAAATGTATAAACCTATATGCTATAATTACTATTATTTAAGTAATAATTCATGGCATATTATAAAAATTGGACTCCTCGCACACGTTCATAGTTAACTGCCCACGTGTGCATATTAATGCTGTATTGTTCGCAATGACTGGTGGGTTTAGGTTGCATACATATTACAGACATAGTATATGCTTCGTGCAATTGGGAAAGCTATGATAATTCAGCTTAGCTGGAACCTGTAGAGATACCCAAGTCATTGCGTCGAATGTCCATGGCTCCTACTATATACTAGTATGTAGGCCTACATGCGTGTCATCAAATTACATTGGAGTAACGAAGACTATACAGAGCATAGGTATCTGAAAGTGTCCACAGGCATGTTTCACCTCCAAGTGTAGGCCTATAGGCTATATAGTATACTGATAGTGCCGTGAATTAGAGTATACCGGACAAGTGAAATTGTCATATCTACCTTCTCTGACGTTTACATCGTGAGGATGGATGCTTTCTCCGCCGATGAAATACAATTCCGAGGTTATTATTACAATAACTGAAAGCCATTTCTTGACTATGGGTGTCATGAACGCCATGTTCGAGGCAACGTCATAAGTAGAGACTATCGACGTGCAATGGTAGGTCCCATGTGTGACACGGAGCAACAGCTGGTCTAAACCTTGAATTCATGCAGCGTGGAAGCATGGGGCGTAATGTGTACAATGTACGTGCCTACAGTGTTATTGATTATTGAATTATTATCAATAATAACGATTTGAGGATGAAGATATTTTATCACATTTTATAGTAATTTTTAATTCAAGTCATCTATAGCTTAAATGGCGCCCATATCTAAGAAATACAAGCCAGCCATCTTAGCAATAGTCAATACTTGATCAGCTGTTGATGGGTATAATCAATAGACTGTTGTTAATAATAAAGATATAAGTGAATATCTGTAAAGTTGAAACCTAATCATAGAATATCTCTATATCTGGTTTGGCCTGAGCCTATTACTACTCGGAATGATACATTTTAGTAATCGCCGCCATTCGTGTTCAAGACACGTTATACCCTCTGCAGCCATGGGAAGTCGCATGGATAACACACGGACTATCAGGAACCGTCAAAGCTATTGTCTTTACCACCATGACTCACTCCATAGGCTCAAATAAATTACTAAAATAAATCTCCTTGACTATATGATAAAGTGTACGCATTTATTTTGGTTTATAAAATACTAGCAGACAGCACACCAGCTGCTGTCAACTATCAATCAATATCATGTTGGATTCTGATGAAAGTTCTAACATCACAGCTAAAATTAAAACAATTAAACATTCCTTGAAAATTAATTGTTATACGTGATTGCATCACTCAAAGTCATGCGATTCATGTAAAATCAATAATTAATTATCACACCTGCAAACAATTAAACACAGTAAGATACTATAGAGCTATTGTGAAAATTAAATAATAATGAGTATGAAATGGTAATATTATTTGGCCGATTCTGCAGAATAAGAAAAAAAGACAAATTATTGACGTTATTGTTATTTGTTGTCTATGCTGCAAAGTCAATGCACCTTTAGAAGAAAAAAACACATTTTGTGGGTAGGCCTACATGTATTTCTATATTGGACAATCAACTATAGGCTAATAGCACAGATATTTATGGTTGTTATTATTATTATTATTGTTATTGTTGTTATATCATTGTAGTAGTAGTAGTAGTAGTAGTAGTAGTAGTAGTAGTAGTAGTAGTAGTAGTAGTAGTAGTAGTAGTAGTAATAATATATGGTCAACAGCATTGCCTAGCACACATTATTCTTGACATTTTCTCAACACACATTATTTTATCAACAAAACTGCAATTATTTCTATTTGACGAATACTGTAAATCATAAAATGTTGGCGTCATTAAACTTTAGCGACCGGTGGATTATCGACATAATTATTAGCGTCATAAAAAGTTAACGAGCTTGTCCATTTCTAGAAAATAATTGTAGCCACTTCTTCATCTATACATTTATTTTAAAAACTAAATTGTCATTATATAACA
Organism: Lepetodrilus galriftensis; assembly: GCA_032361785.1. Classification (NCBI taxonomy): domain Eukaryota; kingdom Metazoa; phylum Mollusca; class Gastropoda; order Lepetellida; family Lepetodrilidae; genus Lepetodrilus; species Lepetodrilus galriftensis. The sequence continues at coordinate 17,973 of JAUTBZ010002906.1, forward strand.
CTGTTAGTATCAACAATAACTAATTGCACGTGTATATGGACTCACATAGCCTAAATACAATTCTCGGCACCAAAACAGGAAGTTCTATTATATTGCTCAAATTATATTATAATTATTTGTTTAGCGACAAACTATATTATTTCCAGTGTATAATATTTCCGGATTTCTCATTTTGTTTAACAGGTGTAGCTTTCCTGAAAGCAGGAGACATGCTCGTGGTGGAGAATTTGTACGGCAATTCTATAGTTGATTTGACTGATGATTCCACATTCTTTGGCTTGGTACAACTCATCCCGGGCATGAAGCACAAACACAGGCATCAACTCCAAGCAGATGGGTAGATGGAGAACTAGCTGTTAACGTGGATTAGATATGGACTAAAGTTACGGCATATCAACCAACTGGGAAACTGATTACTACTTGTGGACGAATGTGGAAACTTACATGTGGACCCATTTGGACCAGATATGAACTGATTACTACATATCGACCAACTTGGAAAATACCGGTAGTTACTGCATGTGAAGCTGATATGAACTGGTTACTATTCATCGCCTAAATTTCAAAATAGTTCTACGTGTGGACCATATATGAACTAGTTACTATACATACGAGCCAACTTGGAACATAGTTACTACATGTGAACTAGATATGAACTAGTTACTACTCATTGGGAAACTAGTTGCATTTAAATGCGGACCCATTTTGAAACTATAGACTAGTTACTAAATGACAATGTGGACCCTTTAAGATCTAGTTACTAAATATCGACCAGATGTGAACTATTTACTAGAACTTAATGGTTGTGCATTTCCACCATGCAATTACTAGTACATTTAGACCAGACCATGCATGAACTAAATGCCTTAAAGTGGAAATCATAACTACTAAACAGTTTGTTGACTAGATGTCTTGATATGTGTAGAAAACGTAACCATTCCACGGTTAAATTCGAGCCACAATTAGCTGTGCTTAAAGGACACTTATGGCTCCGAGATTGCGCAACCTTTATGAGTACGATTGCATGCTCAACTAGGTTTTGTCACAAATCGCCATTTACATGTCGTACTTGAGAGGTTTCGTCATCTCTGAGCCTTGCTGTCTCAGGCATCAGGAAGGAACGTACGGGGATCTAAATGTGATACATGACGTGCAAAATTTGCTAAAGCATATTTTGTAAAATTGGTACCTAGCTATAACATGTCTTTCAAGTTTGTCAGCGATATTCAATCCACTTGTATACATTAATTGGGATGTGATTATATGTTTTGTGGGATGGCTATATTTCTTTTTCAGAACATCGATAGTAATGCCTCCCACTATAATAAACTGAAGTACAAAATGGAAACTTTCTTTTGTACTTCAGTTTAGTCGTCTCCAGTGGACAATCAATGAATGTAGTAGGACATTCATAATGAAGCAGTATTCATCGGACATTCATTCAATGAGAGATTTCAACTGAAATATATATTCTTTGTTCAAACAAAGTAAAACATTTTTTGGCAATGGCAACCCAGACTTTACATTATGAAACCGATGCATTTGTATGTAGACTTGTATTTTTGACAGCATATTATTTACTATTAATTGGCTTCCAATTCATGAATTGTCCTATTATTCATTAATTTCCAAACACATTATTCAACTGGAAGTCAGTTAATCAATTATAATATGTTAATACTGTTTAACCTATTCAACGAGAGAGAAGAAAATGAGAAATGAGTTGTGGTATTGTATATGTCTTCCATGAATCTCTGTAAATATAATCTTGCTAATAATGATTGTCACTCCTAAATCATTTGTTAATATTATCATGTATTATTTATAATGTACATGTCATGTATACGACTGTGTTATTCAGATTATTTCTCTTTCATAATTAATTGGACTTTGTTATTTTGTTATCACATTCATTGCGAACCAGGGGACCTATGGCCTGCTTCTTTCCAGCTGTAATGTCTGTACTTTCTGTCCGACGCATGCGCAGTTACACTGTGCGGTGTTGATCATTGGTAACCGCGCATGCGTCTGACAGAAAGTACAGACATTACAGCTAGAAAGGAGCAGGCCCCTATTCTCGAAACGTTCTTACGATCGTAGGACAATCTTAATGATTTCTAATGTATGGCTATGCAAATGTTATGCATGTTCTTAAGCTAAGAAGATCGTAAGAACATTTCAAGAATATGCCTCCAGGTTATTAGAGAATTCCAAGTCGGTTTCAGTAATGATTGATTGCCGGTTTGAAATGGTACCTAACATGGTCAGAATTACCATTTGGTATTTTAAAAATATGCATTATACATTATGCATTATATATTATGCCAGAAGTGCGTTAAATACAACAATTCACCTGCTATTCACCTCTTAACCAACTATTTCACACCTTTCAACTAACTGCTTCACACCAACGGGTAGCTATATAGTCTATAGTTAAAGTCCGAGTGGTGTTTAGCTGGTAGCAATCATTATTAGCAAGGCCAAGTACAGTTTGTGTAAATATACTGTACAGAACTGTTCAATTACATGCATCATATGTTTATTTTCCATATCAGCAGTGTATATTTTTCATAAATCACCTCATTAATGACGTTATTGGTGATTTGTGAACATTCGTTACATGTTCTATTTGTTATCTTTATGCTTGAATAAAAGTATTGATCACCTATCATTGTTTTCTAAAAATGCTTATTATATATAAGTGTATCCAGTACACTTACAGCACACGTGCAGTACATGTTGTTATGGAGACTCAGAGATATGCTACGGGTATGTTTTCTCTCCTCTCCTCCTCTCTCTCCCTCCCTCTCTCTCTCTCTCTCTCTCTCTCTCTCTCTCTCTCTCTCTCTCTCTCTCTCTCTAGCCCCCCGCTCTCTCTCTCTCTC
>JAUTBZ010003016.1:0-20847 GCA_032361785.1 Lepetodrilus galriftensis
GCTCCTTTCATATAAATATAATACCAATATATATTATTGATTTACTTTAACCCTCCGAGACTATTGATAGTCTAGTAGCACTGTATACGTAGCTTGTCAGACACAATAGGAGGCAGCATTGGGGTATATATGTTCCCTGTAACTGTGCCCGGGCTTGCGGTCTATTCCCAGGAGTCGTACCCAATTCCCGGCAATCTCATTGGATCACTTTGTTAGTGTGGGTCACGTGAGCCAATCAGATTGCCAGGAATTGGGTCTGGTTCGGGGGAATAGACCGCATGTCCGATTCAGGTTCCGGGGAATATATCTCACCCGAAAATATACATGGAATATTCAGTCGATAAATCAGAAAATATTCTTATTGACTCCCATGTAATGTAATTTTACATACGACAGTAACTAACACTGCAGGTGTGAGAGTTATTAGCTGCCAAAGAAAAGGTAAATAGATACACCACGGTACACATGGAATCCCTCAAAACGTATCGGCAACCACAGTTGTAAACAGACTCACAGACGTAACCTCACAAATAGATTCCATCTGAACGGAAGCGGTATGGCGGAATTCGTATCCGGAATGCAGCAACTAAACGGATACGTCTTTAAATTTATTATACGATTCCATACATTCTGGAGAGGCTACGGGATTTTTTTCTGATTCGGATGCGGATGCGTCAAAACGGATTGCTACCTGGAGCAGATCAAGTCGTATGAGCGAATCATGAAATCTTCCAGAGGTTGCATCCAGATATAGTATTCTATCATTTACGATGTCATAGTTCAGGGCAAAATCAACCGAGGCTTCTGAGTTGTGATATAAATCGTTCTGATTATCAATCGAAATAATGAATTATTAATAACTTATAACAAAGAAATATTATGTTAAAAAAAATCAACGATAACATTAAAATGTCGGAACCCAAGATTTCTAATAGAGTGTTACCTGAACGTGCATATATTACCTCCACAAAAATATTTGAGTATTTTTTTCATATTTTCCCTGTATGTTATATACACGATCCAGCCGCCGACTAATGAAAAGATTTCCAATCATTTCTTATCACTTCCTGGCACGGATATTTACCAATCTCTTCCCAGTGTGTTATGTCACGCAGACAAACACCGTTTCCCGTTTCGGTTTTAAAAACACACCGTTCCACTGACTTAAAAGCATGCGCATATGAATCCCCAAATCAAACAAAGTGGAAGTAATTTTGGATTTCCATTGATTTTGTTTTATCGAACGTGCTCTTGCATAATACGACGAAAGAGATTGGTGTTTACATAGGATGCAATCGTGGTGTTTTGTTATCGTTTCATGTGTTATACTAATATTCAGTCTGGTAACACAATCTGTTCAATTAATTTATGTAAAGTCGACTTTACATAATAAGGTTTGGTCATATCTCCAATAACTCATTAGTATTATTAGTATTAGTATTAGTATTAGTATTTTTATTTTATTTTTAATTGTTATATTATTTTTATTATTATTATTATTATTATTATTATTACTATTATTATTATTATTAGTAGTAGTAGTAGTAGTATTAGCGATCTGTACTGCAGTGTGCATTAACTACGTTAACTCGTCGATATCTGCTGTATATTTGCGCAAGATAAGGCAACTTCCGGTTGTGTCCACACAGTGATTACCGTTTCGTGTTTAGAAGTACCCGGATGAAACATGACCGCTGTAAAGCCTCTCACGTGTGCACACATTCAGAAGCATTGAGCCGACATAGTTTCCAACAAGTGTGCGTTCATGCAACTATACAGCATATGTTGTCAGACACTTCATTAGAGATCGATGTGAATAAAAACATGCACTTTTAGTGTTACGATCCATTGTGTGTCGAGTGTTGGTAATCTAGAAGCCATTAACAAACCGTCCCAGAGGTCCCTTGATCGATAAACACACAACTGATAGCGGCATATGACATTAATCATACAAAAAGAGCGGTATTTCAACACTAGTATATTTAAACGTGCGGTCGTTTCTCTCTCTCTCTCCGGGTATAGCGCATTTTTAATTGAATTAGATGTTGTTTAATGATAAATATGTCGTATTAATCGCATGAAATGGAACATGAAATCACATTAATGGCCTGCGTATGCAAATATGTCTATCGACAAAATACCACTATATATATAGATAGGCCCTAAACATATCTAGTAGGCCTATGTCATGACATCCTCTCACAACAGGGATACTTTATTACGCTCATGACTCGCTGCATAGTACCTTACTGAAGTGTGAACGTAATTAAAGGTACCCCTGGGTGCGAGGATGATGCCATGATCAACATACCCACTTTTGATGAACCCAATACCCACTTTTGATAAACCCGATACCCACTTTTGATAAACCCGACCACAATAATAGGCTATGGAGGGGACCATGTGGAGAAGCATGTCGTCTATATAATACTAGACACATTACATTAATGCCTACTATGAACACATACAAATGATGCTATCACATGCATTTACGACCATTGTCAGTTAGTATAAGATATGCACAATGTATGCGCCCGAGTAATCATGCATATATAAGGAGTACTATAACTTAATGTATATAATTTTTAAATGTTCGCCCCAAAACCTCCCCATTGCATAAGGAGTACTATACTTAATGTATATAATTTTTAAATGTTCGCCCCCAAAACCTCCCCATTGCAAAAGTAATGTAGCCTACATATTCATGCCTTCAAAATCTTTGAACATGTGAATGTAATTACGCTTAAACTACATACACGTATTGTTAGCATATTTATTATATAGTCATAATATAGCTAGGCCTACAAATATGAATCGGAATACGAAAAATACGAAAAGGGTTTCTAAAATCTGGAGGAAATTAAACTCAAAGCGTAGCATGCTTATAGGAACAGTATTACATCTAAGTAGCAATATGAACAAAGCCTTGATTAGTTTATGTTTTGGCTACGGCGAACAACCTCATCATACACAGGTGTGTTGATACAGGCTCAAGCGAGAACATGGTCGTAGATATTGCTTCGTGTGTCTACGGTTTATCTATCTCTGGCTTCTATACGACACCCAGTCTGTCAGCGCAACGCCCCCGGTCGTTACCCCGAGTTGTAACATACTTGGATTATTGTGGTGATCTATATATATACAACTAGAGGCACCGATGGACCTAGAAATAATATTTATCTTCGCGTAATTCCGTGAAAACAGGCAGCTGATGGAGAGTCTAAACACGTTCCTACCAATAAATGGGTAAACTGGTCTACATTGGGGGAATGTTTGGGGATGTGTCTGGTGGTAAAAGATGGAACGCTTAAAGTATCAATTGGTTGTAGGATCACTTGTTGCGGCGGTAGTAGCCTATTATTATTATTATTATACATGTATATAGCGCAAATATCCAGAATAATTGCTCAAATGCACTTATTACCCCGGTCAACGGATCTGTGCACTCAAATACCTTCTCAACTCCCTGGGGAGTATACAACCTGAGCTGCCATTCAACGCCATTCAAGGCGTATTAGTAATTAGTATTAGTATTAGTAGTAGTAGTAGTAGTCATAGTAGTAGTAGTAGTAGTAGTAGTAGTAGTAGTAGTAGTAGTAGTAGTAGTAGTAGTAGGAGTAGTAGTATCATCATTATTATTATTATTATCCAAACTTTCAATACAAACTTACTTATCCTACCTAGCACACTTCCACCCACATCATCCCTCAGTACCACCACCCACAACCACCCACACCCACATCCCAGACTACCCACACATCCATATTCCACTGACCACAAGGCATGGACGTGGGTGAGATGTGGGAGAAGTAAGGAAAGACGTGGGACGTGGGACGTGTTACTGAGTGAAGACCATCTGGACTCTGGCATGGATATAGGTACGCCACTTCACCTGTTACCTTCATGTGTATGCTCCGACATAGGATACATCTGGCCAATTGGTACATCAAACACAAGAAAACACCCAATGTCTAGCTGCCAATGTTTTTAAAGGGGCAATGACTGGAATAGATGGTCAGTCTGATGGTATTTTCTAAAGTCCATGTTTTCCCATCCCCTAATTTAGTTTTTGCATTGTTTTCTTACTCTCTTTTCAAGTTTTCACATTTCCCCTGTTTGTTTTTCCCCCCTCATGTTTGCTATTTTCCCCTACTGGTATATATATAATTATCCTTTTTTTCATATTTCCATATATACAGGTTATTTTTTCAATGCTGATAAATTTCAATATACAATTATTAAAACTTTCTAAAACTTTTATAACCATCATAAATATCTGACAATGTTTCGTCCTTCACAGATTTCTTCAGGTCTAGTCTATAATGAACCTTAAAATGACTGTCAATATTTACTGGACAAATTGCTATTTAATATGAAACTAATTCAAGAATCCAGACAAACTGACAAAAAAAGCAATGCAATAATAACTAATGCATTGTTAATGTACATCTCAGTAGATCCTACTGTAGCCGTATTAGCTCTTCATTGTCCGTCAATATCTCAAGGTACACATATATCGACCTCCTTGCCTTCCTTCAATTCACGATCAATTCCAACAAATTTCCCTGCCAAATAGTTACTTAACCAATACATAGAATAACCAGCCAACTGTTCCATAAGCAACAGACATCGGGGGAAATGAGAACATTATTGAACGATCATTCTCAATCTATGTAAAGATTAACTTGACCCTGGTCGCAATGCCAAGATGAGCGGATGACAAAGACATCTACAATTGGCCATGAAAAGCTGGTAATCTAACACAAGGGCAGCACTCAATACATCGGTAACACTGGTAAGCGGTGGATCTGAGACACATAAAAATTAGCGATGCTTCAGTGGCGCGCTTTCACATTTCGGAAAGTAGACAATTATCACCGAGCGAGACGGCAGCAAAGAGAATTTTATTCAGGTATTTGGTCAAGCAATCACTTCAGGTAACTGGTGCTGTATATCAGTTGTTAGCGGCAGATGCTGCCGTTGATGCTATTTCACAGATCGCTGCGTCTCGTCTGGAGATGAGTTATAGCGTCCATTACGGAAATGACGGCAGCTGTGTGTGAAGATGTCCGTCGGTCTTGTAATATTTGTAATAATGGTCACTTGTAGCATTGTAACATGTACAAGATCACATAAAGCTGGAAATAGTTATTGATGATTGATACAAAAAGTATACTAAAACATTACAATTAAATCCACGTCCTAGAAAGGTAAATCCATTTTCAATTCAATCACAATGTAATTAGAAATATAAAATTCTTTATACTAGTGATAGAAAATTAAGCTGAATATTTAATATTTAATGCTGATTTTGAGTGAAATAGGATTCAATCTCTTCACAAGCATCACCAACAATTCAGATATCACTTAAAGTATACATACACAATCATTGGTTATTTTGTCATCTCTGCACCATCATTGGCTATTTGGTCATCTCTGTTTAACCTTCTCCAGCCTGTCCAACGAGCATGAGGTTTGATTTAATGTGTAAGCACCAGCAGATGATCAGCTACTATTTTCTACCATTTACTAAGCATGAACATCTGATGCTGGTAACAGCCACCACCTGGAGACTTCATGCAAGGATTGTATTCAAACTATCTCACACTAAGCATGCAATAGGTTCTTCCATGTTCCTGTGGCAAGTACAATTACCGATTTATTAAGCAAATTTCAGGGTTTCGTAAAAGTGACCCCTCAAAGGACTATGCAGGACATATAGTTCTGTGTGAACAGCGTCACACACTAAGCATGAAACAGATTCTTCCACTTTCTTGCATCAAGAGCAATTACCAATTTCAGGGGTTTCATTGAAGTGACCCCCAGGACAAACTATGCAGGACATAATATAGGGAGTAGATCGGTCAGCTCACCAGCATCAGGAAGCCGCCAAACGCCAGACAGAATACCAGCGGACCTGCCAGATCTGTGTCCTGCATGATACTGTGGTCCGTGTTCTTCAGTGGGTTCAGGACAGCCGTGGTCTGAAACATATAACAAAGACCATACAGAAAACTTATAATACTGTATAAGATAATGATAGATTTCAATGCAAGTTTGAGTTTTCTCTTCTCTGATGTCCGTCTGGTATTTGTTTCTGGTGAATAAAAGTAAACTTGTGAAAGGTCACCTTTCAATGAACTTGACTTTTGACCTGGTTTCCCTTAAAATGTGTAAATGAATCATGAGAAAACTGTTGGACCTTAAGATCTATACTACAGGTATAGTGATAATGGTTTTATGGCCATAGCATATGGGTGCAATTGATGTAAGGAAACAAACAAAACAAAACTTTAATATAACATTTTGATATTATTGGACTGTTTCTTTATTTAAATAAATATGAAGAAAAACAAGGTAACGGTAAAATCATGCTAACAATTTATGATAAATCAATACATCTCTCTTAGACTGGCATAGTTAGCAGCCACCTTAGAAATCTGACCATAGAAAAAGAATCAAATTCAAGCAAAAAGAAAAGAAGATTATTTTCCCCCTCCTTTTAAAAACACTTTTGGAAAGTATGTCACTTGAAAACTGCTGCATCTACAATCTCTACTTTCATTAAAAAGCAAGAGGTGAAATCCCCATTGGAGTTCCAGAATATACGCGGATGAGGACCTGACCCCAGGTGTGTACTTGTACGGAAACTCAAGCCGGTTGCCGGCTTGTAACTCCTGCTGATTGATGCTCTCCTGGCTATCTCTTGTAGAGCATGCTCTCCTGGCTATCTCTTGTAGTGCATGCTCCCTGTTAAAACTATCACCCTGTACATCATCGCCTCGATTTGCAACCATGAAATTAGTTTTTCAACAAAGCGGTTTTCTCTGCTGAAGGGGTGGTAGGTATACTCTTGTGGACGAAGCAGTAAGTGAAGCAAACATAAATACGATGTGATTGTTGATTACATGTGGGAGCCATAGATTACAATGTTATTACTGTGTGAATACACAAAAACATAATTTCTTTGGTACGTTTTATAAAGAAAGAATGCCTGATGTAAATGCAAGTCTGGGAAATACAACATGCCTAGAAAAGGAGGATTTAGATAATTATCAAATCTAAAGTGAACTTTATCAGGAACAATATCAGGAATATTATTCCAGTTACTGATTTAAAAATGTCAGTCCCCAAAAAATACTTGTTGGCTTTAAATCTATTAAACTAATAATGTGCACATTTATATCTTGTGCCAAATCCATGCTCAAAAGTTTGTTCATCGTGCAACATTATTATCCAGTCATTATATCAATGTGCTCTCATTTCGTTCTCAACTCCCTGGGAAATATGCAATCCAAGCTGCATTTCAAGACACTAGTCATACCATCGGGTACCCACTCTCTGCTCTTTCTAGATACTAGTATATGGCAAGTCTAAGGTTAGGCCTTACATTAACCCTTTCCCTGCTGGATTAGGTAGTCACTGCTCTTTAGGGCATCACCGATTGCCTTCAGCATGGAGAGGGTTAAACCTTAGCCTAAGTTGCTGTATTTCTGAAGTGGCCGGCTCGTGCTGATGGGATCTCGCTGATCAGTCTAGCGGTCTAGCACTGCCATACAAGGTGTTAATGTGACTAGCAGGTAAGTGTCGGAGTCAACAAGAGTTAATCTCATGATCTTTTTGACCAGCCCAGAGTCAACCACAAGTCAGCCAAGAAGCGCTTAATACCGCAGTGTTGCGAGTTTGCGTCCTCCTGTAAAACAGACACATTCTGACCTCTGTAACCAAGCTCCATACATCAACAATCTCATTAGGCACCATTTCATAACACAGGTTCTGGCATCATAATTCCGCACCATTGGCCCCTACCTTGAATGTTGAAATGTTTCCAGTCTTAATTACTAAGAGTCCAAGAGTTACCATGTTGACACGAATGATTATGTCTGAGCAAACATTTAGCGACATCCCAGGATTTTCGTCTGTGTGGTCAGTGCATATTTAGTTGGCCGGAATACCTTGGTCAGAGACTTGTTTGAATTGGCCAGTGGACATGGTCAGATGTTTGACCAGGGATCAGTGAGGATATGTACAGTTGCCAACCGCTATAGCAGTAGCTGTTAAATTCAGTAGAAAAAGGTGTAGAATGTGTGCATGACCATTAATTTGTGTTACTTTACACGCAGGTGACCATTTGCAAGGAACTGGAAACACACAATGTTCGCGTTGGAACTCTTGACAAGGTGGAACAGGTGTATTTAATTTATCTGGATTACTAGCAAGCTAGATGTGCTTAATTATAACTTGCCAGTGGCAATATTGTCATGAAATAGTTAAATGAGTTCATGGTCATGATGCAGTCCTTAGGTGACTGAATTTTTAGACCTATTTGTGACGTATTTTAACCAAATTGGCCTTGTGAGTGTAATATATGGAACTTTATATCCACTATTATAGGGTTAGAACTTAACTTTAAAACATACTCGCCCGAATAATGATATAAATAACAAAACAGGAAATTTTAACTAGCCCGTAGGATACCTTTAACTGGATCAGGCCGCCAGATGAGTGGGAACTTCTACCCCTGCTATTATTACTCGTATTCAATCTTGCTGGATTAAAAAGCTTCATAAATTTCAGTAGGTATGAAATTTTGGGTTGACATTTTCTGAATTTTATTCAGCATATGGTATCTGGAAAATTTCCTGAAATCCTGAAAATCTCTGTGACAAGACAATTTTCTCCTTCAAAGGACACTGTGTCTAAGGAGCATGTCTCTGTATATATTAGAGCCTACAGGCTGTGTGTTAGCCAGCCTGGCCACTGGTCATTCTCTGGCTGGCCATGTTTGGGTCCGGCTGTCTGGTGGTCACTGCTACTGGACATGATGAAAGTAATCTGCTAATTGCCAATTTGACCATGCTGGGGCCGCACAATGAAGAGACTCCTGGATGCATACATTACCTTCATGAAGTCAGAGCTACTGGTTATACACTATTAGACGTGATTTACATTATGGATTTCAGTTAGGCTGCTAGTCTGCTATTGCATCATGCAGGTCAGTCTAGAAGTTCCTCTCTTGCACACAAAGTCGCTGAAGGTCTGTAATTCACAGGGATCGAAGTTAACACTAGCTGGGACATTTCTCCCAATGCTAAAGGTATCCGAAGGACTAGTAGAAATTCATAACATTTGTTATTTGCATCACTATTCGTGCAAGTAAGTTTTAAAGTTAGTTTCTATTACTGGAACTTGAAGGTCTGTAATTTATAAGGTTCAGACACAGTCTCATCTATATGATTTGAAGTAATACACAAGAGACATTACCCATATCGACATATATCATCGGGGACAGACCATATTACAGCTAAAGTGCATACATAGACAACCTTCTGAATATGGTATATATTTCATTGGTCAGGATCGACACCAACGCGCCTCTGGCAGCAACACCAATCTGTCTGGAAGTCTATGAAATCATTTCACTTCAATCAGTTTTGATTGAAACCGAGCATTAATCGTCGGCTCAAATCCAAATTCGAACAATCACAAGCATTTTCGTGGTTGCTGTGCGTTGACCTTGACGTCTCCGTGCAGTGACCTCGATGTCTCCGTGTGATGACCTCGACGGCTGCAGGATTACGACTTCATTCGCTAATGTGATTACAGAAACACCCCCCACCTGGCTGCACTCAATCTGCGCTGGTCATTCAGTCCTGACCACGGGTCATTAGTGGTGGCATTAGATGTACAACCACCTCGGGGCGACCCCAACGTGATCACTGTCATCTACATAGTGTCGTACACCTGATTAACTTTGCCACTTTTCCTCTTGCAGCTACCAGTCCTCCTCCATACTGTGGGATACGCGATCTGGTCCGATCTGGCTTAATTTTGGCTGCCATAAAACTTCCAATATTATATTAATGTATACTCTGTGTGATATTGCACTTTGGAACTTGCCAATAAAATAATCCTGTTTGATTTCACGAGTTGTCAGTTAATCAGCCGATGGCAATTTTGGCGGTTCCTTATGCTTGAATTTCCCTGTATCATGTTTAATCTCAGCAAGGTTGAGTTGCCATCCAATGTTATTTATTCCAGCCTATTCCATTGAGGTATGCCATTTCTAAAAGGGGATTATTTGAATAACAGGAATAAATGGTTATTTGTATAATTGATTTAATAAGTCAAATATTTATCTGGTTTAGCCCTTTTCCAATTTATCCCTAGGTGACATTTGCATAGACAAGGATGCTTAGAATACGTATTCAGTAGGATGTTTAGATGACAATGGAAGGAATCACCAAACCGACGTGGGCATATAACAACTGGTTACATATTGATTAAAACTTATGCATTCCCTCATTTTTCAGAAACAGGGCATTATGGCAAGAAATAAATATACTGTACGTCCCAGGTGTCCACAAGAAATGTCAGACTGACCTGAATGGCATTCCGACACCAGTAACTTCTGACACAAATGTCAGATTCGAACAAGGTCAAATTGTGTAGGAAGTCCCTACCAATCAATCCTTCTTTATAGATTCTATAAAGGAGAAGCTATTGGAATAAGTGTGCTGTCAGTATTTGCAAAAATTGAATGAAACTGATTTGCATCTAAAACCTTTCTTGCCTATTTGGGGCAAGATTTATTGCCAGAAATTGTTTGGATTTGACTCCCAGTTGAATGCAACTAATTGAGAGTAACACGTAACTGCATAGGTTAATAATAAGAAAAATATAATTGAACTCATCTTTTATGGTTACTGATGGCATTTCTATAGTTCAACAATTTGGTTTGATTTATGACCAGTTTTAATTTAATAATCTTTTTTAGGCATTTTGTCTGATAACGGGAACACATCTATTTTAATGCAATCTAAATGCAGCCCAGGCTTTGATAAATGAAGATAATTCATACCTTTCAAATTACACAGAATGACCAAACCGTAATTAAAATTTATTAACACTTTACCAAGTCTTGACCAAAAGGCGCCATGAGAGCTACAGGACATGCTCTACAGAAGAGTGCTAGTAACCATGGCTGATACAGCATGGAGAAGGTTGCTAATATTCCTACTCTTATTGATTACAGCTCTGTGCGCTCCCTATGTTCAGATTTATTCCAGTCCTGGGGCTTCCCCTAACAAAGATGTGTTCATGCATATTCAGCAGGGAGTACTGTGGAATTCAATAACACTCTGTCACTTGGTCTAATGGATACGACACTGCTGGGACACACGGTGCATACAGCATCTAACCTGGGGGATCTAACACTCCAATACCTGAATTATGAACACGAAAATATAAAGGAAAATAAAATTAAAATAATAATTCACTTCCACATACATGTATGTATAATTCTCCAATACCTGAATTGTGAACACACCCAAAAAAAAAAGTTAGATAAAAAGAATATATAATAGTTCACTGATACTACATTTCACTTGTATCTGAATTATCAACATGAAAATAAAATGTAACAAAAAAAAATATTTTAATTATAAAATTCACTTTCATGAAATACCAGAATTATGAATGAGAAAACATAAACAATTTATTTTCCGTTTGAGTGTTGTTTTTGTCATTGATTCCATTTCTGGTTAATCATAAAACAGCGTCTTTTCTCTGATAAATATGCACTGTTAGTTTATGCATCTATAAACTAGGCTTGGAAGCAACATCCTCCTCTGTGGTCACAAAAATACCATAATTGCTAGCAGCCACGGTCAGACTTCACGAGTAAAGACTCAACAGTGACTAATACCAATTATTTCACCCTTCAACCTTAAAAGCAACCAAGGCATATAATGCTGCCAATCAGATTAGTGGTGAATAAATTGCAGCATTACCTAGCAATTTTCGGCTACAATAGAGTCTCCTGAAGGGCGATTTACAAACAAACTGCTCCCTCCTAAATTTTACGGGAGTCCTGGACATGACACACGCTCTCCACTCGCGAGTCAATAACGCCACCCAGAGATCCATGCAGGCAATCAACAGTGGTGAATAAACAACCAATATGAGGGTGTTTCTGATGAGCCATTATAATTGGCGGCAATGTATGAGCAAGTTGAAGTAATGTATTTGGGAATTCATTGGTGTCCGGCTAACATGGACATGAGCGTTCTTCTGATACTTCATGATAATGGGCAGCAGCGTACAGGAAAATTAAAGCAAAGTATTGGGAAGATTCACTGGTGTCTTACTGACGTTGGTCATGAAAGTTCTTCTGATACTTCATGTTAATTGATGCCAATGTACGAGCAATGTACAAGCACGTTGAAGTAATGCATTGGGAGATTCATTGGTGTACAATTAACATGGACATGAGGGTTCTTCTGATACTTCATGATAAAAAAAAGCAATGTACAGGAAAATTAAAGCAATGCATTGGGAAGATTCACTGGTCTCTAACTGACTTTAGTCATGAAGGTTCTTCTGAAACTTCATGTTAATAGTCAGCAATGTACAGGAAAATTAACGCAATGCATTGGGAAGATTCACTGGTGGATAACTAACTTTGGACATGATGATTCTTCTCATACTTCATGATAAAAACATGAAAATAAAAGGAAATACATTGGAAAGATTCGCTGGTCTCTAACTGACTTTGGTCATGAGGGTTCTTCGCATACTACATAGTAATTGTCGCCAATGTACGAGCAATGTAGAAGAAAATTGAAGCAATGCATAGGAAGATTAAGTGAGGTGCCGTTCCACAGAACGATGAAAGCACAACGAGAGTTATAACTGACTGTACACATGCATAGGAAATACAATTATCTTCATGCTGGGGATCATTCTGTGCAATGGGGCTATGGTCTGCACTTCAGGAAAGGGAGTCCAGACATAAATTGAGATTATATGTACGTCATTTACTGCTATGGTTGAAATATGGCTTACACCCTGAAATCACACTCAGACTACAGTAAACCCTTTCATGAAACGAAGGCCAGGGTGGCGCTTTTCAAAGCTCTCATACCTCCTACAAGACCATAGCGCTCTCGTATCAACCTCTTACACATGGGGATCGGACGTTTATGGTAGCGCTATGGTCTCATAGTGGATATGAGAGCCTTGAGAAACGACACCGGTGGCTAACCAACATGGTCACAAGGGTTCTTCTGATTCTTCCTGCTAATAGGCGCCGATGTACGCGAGTTTTAGAGCGACTAGTTGGGCCAGTAGCAACACCACACACGGCCCTTATCAGCACTCAATGACAATATTAACAGTCATTTACATTCTGACTAACCACTGGGTAGTTATACTTCACAGCTATGTGGTAATTGTGGTGCCTAATTGTGCTGCCCGCTTAATCATACCATTTGACGTGGTTCTACGCGGTTCTTCATGATGAATTAGTTCACTGGTGATATTTACTGACCAGACAAATACATTGTCTGCTTTACGCACACATTTGCATGTGATAATTATTCTCTGCAACATTATTTGCCATTTTGGACTCGACATCGTTCAGTAATGTGTTTTTGTCAGGAGGAATCCTAGACATTTTGGTGTAACAGTCAACTCAGTATCATGTGCAACAAAAGATGTGTCAAAACATCAAAACATCAAAATCAAAATAAGATAAGATACAATGTCATAATTATTTGTAAATGTCCAATATCAGTAACAGATCTTGCTCAGACATCAAATTTATTTTTAGGAAAATACGAGTTTCTTGTATTTTTACTATAAAATTAAGCTTAAATCTATTAATCAGGATAAGAGGCAGCAGGAACCACTCATAATTTATAATACAAAAGCTCCTGTTATTCTTGGCTGACAAAGCTGGAGCAACCCCCACATCCATACACGGAGAACACAATGAATTCATCAACTAATGACCGATATTCCACTGCTGTGGTCAGCTTTACTGTGTGTAGATTAGAGACTTGGTGACCACTGGTCAATGACTACAACCCTGGGTCCAGCTGCATAAAGGTATTGGCACCAGTCCTGTAATCTGAGTAAAATTTACCAATGCTTTAACCCTCTCCGTGCTTGATTAGACAGAAACTGCTGTTTTAGGCATCTCTGGTTGTCTCCAGCATGGAGAGGGTTACAGAAATCTTGAGGACTAATTGAAATATAACTGCAAGACAATCTGACCAAAAGTTAAATACTAGACATCGTTTTGACCCAATAGATAATCATGTTGATGTTGGCAAAGATAAATTTAACACAATTCAAGCTAAAGTAAGTGTAATCATATTCCATGGTGCATGTATAATTGTATATGGTGTGTTCAAATTATGGCTCAGTACCTACAAAGTGATTCTTGGACAATCTGAAAAATTTACAATTTCATAATTTATAGTCAATTCCCTGCTGGATTGGGCACAGGCACTGCTCTTTAGGGCAATATTGCAATTTGTTATAAAATATGACAATAATTAAAATGTATTCAAATTTAAGTAGTTTTCCAACCATACAGCTAAAAAATAATGTACCAGTCTGGATGCTACTATTATTATAATACAATGTTCTAGTAACACTTTGAAATTGTCTTGACCAGAGAAACAATCAGATTAGCTTGTGGAAGTGTCCCCATGGTGGTCAATATTTGTCCATTGGCTTCAACTGACCCGGGTACATCATCGGCCAACACCAGAGCTCTCACATGCATTGAGATTATCGATGTTAGCGAGAATTCTGACAACCAAGACGACAGCCACAACAATAGCCATGACAATAGCCATAACAATGGACAAGGCTGCCGAGCCACCTTGATACCTCCTAGTGTTACATGGTCCAGTGTGATCTGGCTAACTGTGACTGCTTTGCTGTCAATTTTCCTTACAAAATCGCAAACAAGGACTGTGTTAGTGAACCAAATTGTCGTACATCAAAGTGAAATTTTCTTCTCTATATCCTGACAAGTTAGAATATCCGCTAACAAGCAAAGAATTTCCTCGAATAAGGGAAAATAATACATTTTTGTGTAGTCAGTTACACATTAAAACTAAGTGAATTTCATCAGATTTTAATAAGAAATGCGTTGTCGTAATTCCATTAAGATTGGTACTGATAGTGATATTTTTAATAGTTGTAGCCGGCTGTGATATGAGATTCTCCTACTGGTCTTGTCCAGAGGGGTTACCCCTTTGGCTCACTGCGATAGAAATTAACACTAGCCTTCTAGCTGGGGTCCATTTCCCCCAATGATAAGGGCAGGTAGAAATTGATTGTTTTTTTCATATTTTTTTGTAAGCATTTGTTATTTATACCACTATTCAGGATAGTAAGTTTCAACGGTAATGTTCTATCACTGGGCTCTGTCAGAGAGTGGTAACTCACAATCCAGCATCTCGGGTTCAAATCCCAGGATTGCCATGGTCCTTGGTTACATAGTGATAGATAATTATTTCTCTTACTACAATGGAAAGGAGATACACAATTATCATGTGTCAGGTTGACCTAGACTTGGCACAATGATGGAGATATTAAGGGCAACAGTGCACATCTGCAGCTTACTGGTCGGCGCTAATGGACAATAAAAATATTCTAATTGGAACTTATTGAAATGCTCCGTATGAAGCCAGACACGCTTGCCAGACAAATTGTAAAGATTTATCTGATACTTTGGCAGCCAGACTGCTACTCCTGATCATGAAGAACCTTAAAGAGCAAGATGAGCATGTTAAACATCTCTGTACAATCGTATTACCGTCAACACACACCTTTACTTATCACTACACTTCAGTGCAATGGATGTCCTACACTATTTATATAACGAATTAGGTGGAATTGGACTTGTTGATACACGAGGAACACACAATTAACAGCAATTTATAGGAATATTGAACATAAAATAGCAATTTACAGCAAAATTAATTCAAGATATTTTAGCAATTTACAGGAATCTTCAATAAAGATATTATAGCAATTTAAAGGAATCTTCAATAAAGATATTATAGCAATTTGCGTGAATCTTCCTCTCATACATGATGAATAATATTTAATTATGCTACACAGTTTACTCGAATATTAAACTTTGATATTCCAGAAAATTGCTGTATTTTAAATTAATATTCCTATTTAAAGATATCGTAGATAAAAGTAATGTATATAGTTTTTGGTGTACTTAGAAGTGCGTATCAACTAATCTAAAATAGAAACCTCATTAGAAATCTCTTAGCAGAATTAATCTAAATCTCTGATATAGGGCACACATATTGCCTTCAGCGTGACGGAAGTTAATTAAGAAAGCATCTATTTTTACAAAGATAGAAATATCTACTGAAAATGAAACAGAATTACCATATATATACAACATCTCTTTGCTCAAAAAGATTAGCAATTATATATACTTGACAATTCAGGAGAAAAAATAAGAAAAATATCATATCCAATACCAATTGAAAACCAATCATCACTTGATGACACTGAGAACACGTCAGATGATTCGTTTCTATGGAATAAAGTAAGTCAAATCTGTGGCAGTGCCATTATATCTTTCAATGAAGGTATTGAGGCCTCACTCTGGCAGTGCCATTCTGTTTCTCAATGAAGGCATCGAGCCTCATCACTGAAGCCACATGGCTGTCAGTACTGTATTGACTGACTCCAGTTCTGTGATGCATACATCCGTCTTCAGTCCCGAGGAAATGTCCATATTCCTCATTAACACCAGTGATTCCTAGTCAGGATCATCTGGTGATCAATGCAGGTAATCGACACCAGTCAATAACACACTCCTCCCTTCAACCCCCACCTCCCCCAGAACTGGATGTCCATTGCACCCTAGGGACATGGCTGGCAGGATCCGCTTATTTCTTGTCATCGAGGAAAATTCGACATTGAGAGATGGATTTTAGTCAGGTTATTATGATGTTTTGAATTCTCATGGATGGACATCCATCATACCTTTGGGGAAATGGTCAGAAGAAATATTGGAGATTTTATTATGATGTTTAAAATTCTCCTGGACATTGTACCGTTGGTAAATAGATGCCAGGATCTATCAGAAGAAACACTGGAGACAATTTTAGTCACGTTACTGTAAATCACGAAATTATTGCGTCACTACATGTTTTTTCCTGGTACTTACCTTTAATGTGCAGTAATTAAATGCGACAATACGGCGGTCGCATTTTTCGCATAAATTTCATGATTTACAGTATTATGATAGTTCAATTTCTCATGAACAGGAACAATCATCTTATCCAATGGAACAGGAACAAACAACTAGAAAGTATATCTGTATATTTTTTTTGCCAGATTCTGTTTGCTTCTCAATGTCCATATGGGTTTCTAAGTATGCATTCTCAACACTGTTGAAGGAAAGATGAAGTAAGAACTTATAATATTTAATAATGTTCTGGAATTTCTTTAATTCTTTAATTCCAATAAATTTAATGTCAATAACAGAATGTACTTGACATTCTCTGGATGATTTCCAGTTAACAGTGAAAAACATGTTGTTAATCTAAAAAAACGAAGTCAATATTGAATACCTTAACCCTCTCCCTGCTTAAGGTGAGTTAACTTGCCCGATCACATGCCGAAATAGAACACTTTGATTTTATTCAGCAGGGAGAAGGTTAAATGTGACTTTATGCTTGAAGGAATTTGTGATGGCTTCATATCTGAAAGTTGTCACTTGAAGGGTTTTGCAAAAGTTCTCATACTGTCATGATCTATCTTCGTCCCAACTTCATTACATTTTTTCCCCCCATAGCAGCTGGACTATTTCAGTTATACGTTCAATTGACAATCCATATAGATTTACTATAAGCGTTACAATATAAGTTTCCTACATATCATAATCATTAAAACATATTTTCTAAAACATTATACCCTAGCCAAGATTATTATTAACCTCCTTCTATGTTAGTGGTTACTGTGGCAGCCCTACACGGCAAATGGTTGTGAGTAATCCTGCAGTGGAAAAGGTGAGAAAGGAAATACGAAACAAATAGGATCACATTTCCAAACATTGACAACAGTAGCCAGCAAACATTCATAGACATGATAGCTGCAATGTTATTGATATAGAAACAATGTTAAATAGAAACAAAAACATAGAACATGTGTGATATTAGCTTAACCCTCTCCATGCTGAAGGTAACCAGAGATGCCCTAAAGAGCAGTGTCTATGCCTAATCCAGCAGGAAGAGAGTTAAGATATTTTTCTGGCTTATTTGTAGACAGGATCAAGTGTCAAATAGATTTATCTCTTTGCCGTTTTCCATAACTAGCATGGTATCATCCCGGAAATCCAAATCAGGCTTAGTTCGCCCTGATATGGAATATTATCAGACATGATACTTCCTCACAGATATGAAAACCACTACGAGATAACCTAACTATATTGAAACCACCATGAAATAACCTAACTACAGTATATTGAAACCATTCTATTCTACACAATTGGTATATAAATAAGCCTTGCTACTGGTCAGATCAGTGGTCAAGTGACCAGTGCAACCAGCTGGACATTGAATCTTATCAACAAATGTATCATTGATATCGCTGGTATCAGCTTGCAAGTGTTAACAACCCTGTTAGAATTCCATCACAATCAGCCCACTGAAGTTATCTCCCTTCTGAGAAACTCTCCAAAAGTTCCTTCACGATAAATAAAGATGTTTACAATAACAGTCAACATTAAATTAGGTAGATGTCAAATTATTTTTTATGACGCAACACTGGATCCCTTGAGAATGAAATTGGAAAAAAATATAAATAAATAAACAGACAGAATGCAGGCATTTATTTGTATGAAAGACATTAAAAAATATACAGTATATCAGATTAAAATATCAAAAAATATATCCAATACTATACACAGTGATAATAATTTCACATTCTACGCTGAAATTTATCGCTATTGACAAAGACCGACAGTTGATGCATGAAATTAACATAGGTGCATTGCGAGTATTTATGACCTCTAATGATTGACGGCATAATGGCATATTTGTGACAGGCACATATCAATGTTGCTCAAGCTGTAAGTAAACTCCTTTACACTTGATTGTACATTATAGCCAGCAGTCCAAATATTTGCTTAATTGTGTTAGTATCAATGTGTCGAAATGGACGTATTATTACAGGCTGACTCGAAATAGATTCAATTTCATGGTTAATCACACACGTTCAAGCCAATATTGAGCTTTTGCTTAATGCACAATGCTGTCAATTTAAACAAGCAACTAACTGAATCAATGACAGTATTTATTTCAGCTATGTTTTCTATGGTCATCCATCAGTCTATAAACAATCGTACCCAAAATTGGCATCAATCAACAACAAAAATTACAAGATTATCTTAAAAAATTGAGTACGATCAATAATTGTTAGTTTACACACAGAAAAACCAAATACTAAAAACACCAGGGCACGTTTACATGAGATCTCACCTATCATAGAGACCATAGGCATAGCGCTCTCATTTGTATGTTGTCAGTTGCTGTGAGACTACTATCATCGCTTAATGGATATGAGAGCTTTATGAAATGGCACCCAGAAAAGTGGAAATATTAACAAATATTATATAACAATAATAAATAATTCTAAATTCAAAAACAAATTTAAATCAATTTAACAAAAAATGAACTACTGGAATTCCTACAAATCAATCTAAACCAAAATTGCTTTAAAATAACATAGAAAAGACCATGACAGTCAATAAAACTCAGAATGCCAGCTGATTTAAACCAAGCCAAGGTTCTACAGATATCAATTGAAATGCACTCCAACTAGCTGTCAATCATCTATGACATTACACAACTGACAGGATTCCGACATGACGGCAAATGTACGAGAAGTGTCAAGAAATCAAAGAAATCTCATCAATTCGGGCAGATATTTTTTCCCTGATAACAGGAGATTGCAGTAACAGGAGATTGTGGTACAGACTCAACGTCATGGACAACATTGCTGAGCGGGAACATATCTGAAACAGCATCAACTCCGGAGACACGCGAAGGAAGGAAACTGCTGACAGTGCGATTTTTCTTGCACTGGCGACGACACTGTAACCGATGCCACTGTTAAGGGTATTCTCTACAATTTATCCGCAGCGTTGATTTTTTCGTGATAGAATTTAATCAAGCTCAATTGAAGATGGAGCCAGAAAAAAAACACACAGTAGTGTGAATCAGTGGCATGGTGGCATGATGTGACATGCTTTAACACTCAATCTGTTGCAGCTGACCAGAGATGCCTCAAAGAAACAATCATTGTGGGTAATCTAGAAGTAATAAAGTTAATCACTATCTGGAGGACTTCCATTCCAATGATTTCATGGAAATATTATCGTGGCTGAAATTGTTTACAGTCAAATAAATTAAGAGATCTTTATGATCTGACATGTTGGGACGGATAAATATGGCAATAATATTTCCCAAACAACACAAGCAGGCCGTGAAAGATGATAAACTTGTGAACTATTATTATTAACTCGTTGCTAGGCAACACAATAAAGTAATTATCACATTCTTAAAAAAACAACATCTCGGTTGTCGCTCGTAGTATGGTAAATTTAGAACATAATCAATCTCTTTGAAATTTGAGTAAGGAAGTGCGAAAATTACATTGGTGCGAAAAATACATTGAAGAACAAAACTTGGTTGCAAAGAAGATTACTGTACTACATTAAATCATTTACATGTATTTTGGTTTCTAATTCTTACGGTATGTTTTTATTTGTTTTTATCTTCTTGTATTATTATAATATACATGGAAATATTAATACCATGTGTACAATTCTGCGTAAGAAAGATTATGACAAAATACTGTAGATGTATGTATATTATTGTATATATACTGGTTACGGGCCTATTATCGCCCAGGACCTATTATCGCCTACCCCCCACTGTAGCGCTTCCGCGTTCGTGATTGATTTGGATTATGGTATATTTTAAATAAAGAACACCTACTAATCACCAATAG
>JAUTBZ010003127.1:0-20833 GCA_032361785.1 Lepetodrilus galriftensis
CGTTACATAACTTATGTTATATGATCTGTATCATGCCTGACAAAATGGAAAATAAAGGAAATTAAAAAAAAAATATTCATCTTCCAAGTCAGGCACATATTTTGCAAAATATCCTTTAGCATATTTAACATGATAAGTAGCACATTACAAAAGGCCAATATGCATGATGAAATCTGGATTAAAAAAACCCCAAAACATCCATATATTTATCAGCTTAGATTTTGTTGAAAGCAACACAAATCATTAGCTTGTATAACCTAATAAATACTATTTAAGTCTGATCAAATACAAACCATGAAGAGAATTTGGCAAAACTGTTTTGGAGATATCGTAATTAGAAGCTCCGTCACACTGACAACTGTAAGCTTAACCCCTGACCTACATAACCCAATACTTAATAAGATACTGACGCCAATGATACTCCAATATGAGATTCATGGATGCGATCATTCCCCGAGACAGCCCTGACTCACAAATGAAAACCAAGAAAAAAATCTGCTAACGGGGAAAAGGTAAATGACATACAGTGTACTGAACATTGATGATAATAATTTATCATAGATTGGTTTTAATATTATAATTACTATGAATCATATTGACAAATGGCTACAGCGTTGCGCGGCCTCTGTATTTCATACACACGTTCATAAACGATGATGACTAGACATGGAATAGAAACACAAACCATCATATAATTGTATTCCACCAGGACCCCATCGCCATGAACTGCCCGAACTCTAAATACCCAGGACAGAAACCCGCGGCTTGTCTGACATCACAATCATTCATTTGTTTAATTGACAAAACACAGATCGCAAAATTAAATTTCTGGACACCTGGTCTAGGTGTATCGCTGCAATATCGAATGGTTACCTCTCTTTGTTGTACAGACATAAAGTTGAATATTCAGATTGATGTGTAATCAGATTAGTGGAGTGTTTGATGACTGAGTCTGTGTTGTTGCTGTATAATACTCCTAGTTAGCATTACATCTGTCCACTGTCTGAAGTCGTCATTAAAATCTTTACTGTTACTCTCTATATCCAAGTCTTAAACTATGGCCATTGATTTCTGAACAGCTCTTTAGCAATCATCTACACATTGACCTAAATACCGAGACTTTGGCAGTGTTTTCAGATACTTCTGAGGTGAAAATATTTGGCTACTTTCGAGGTAATTATGTATAATTTCAATTGTACAAAGTTCAATTCATAAGGATGACTCAATGTAGTATTTTGAGAAGGTCATACGACTTAATACGATAGCATGAGAAAGACATATTTCCAGGAATGTTTGAGCAATGTGGCTAAGTTAATATAATAGAATCAAAACAACAATTTCCAGGAATGTTTGAGTAATGTGGCTTAATACAATAGAATGAGAAAAACATATTTCCAGGAATGTTTGAGGAATGTAAGCAAGAAATAACATTTTAATTTCTGCCACTACAGCATCCGAATAATTACTCCCAGTGACTATGTCTCTAATTAGTGGCAGTCATTAGTGGCAATGTCTAATTAGTAATTATGCTCAGAGCATAGTGCAGTCTTCTTATTCACTGGCAATTCCAAAAACTCATTCTTGCCAACCTTCATTTGGACAAGACCTCTCAAAAACAACTGCAACAACAAAGATGAAGAGAAATCACTCAATGCATATAATTGAAAACTGCACCGACCAAATTTGTCTGGGGAATACCAGTACCAGAAATGGACGTCCATCAATAATTGCTTGCGTGATATTGAATTTATGTGTAGTTTTGTCCCACTGCATTTTACCATAAATTCATGCACCTGGGGCCCAAACGTAAAATATCATTTTCAAGTAAAAAAAAGTCTTAACTTCATCCAGAATAAATATTTCTCGTCCCAGGTAAAGTTGGTCAGGCCAAAGAAAGGAAATCCCGAAAGGACGGTTAATATCAATACGCCCCACCAGCCTCTCAGAGATAATGCCTCTAACAGCAAATTGCCATTACACATGGCGGCTATGGCCAACTGCAATTCATATGTTGTCAAGGCAAATTCATACTGATGCACATCAAACTTGTATCTATCACCAAGTTAGCAGTCGTCTGGAAGTGCACTCACCCTCCTCAGAGTGGTCAACAATTGTTCAGGAAGGTCAGCAACCGAATCGGAACCGAATCACCTACTACTCAATTAGTGGGTGTGTCCTGTATACAGGAATAAACATACTAATACACATAAATGTCTTATACTTTCAAACTAAACTTGCAGAATAAAAGCGCTTGTATACATATAAAAGTCTTTAAAGTCCTTGAATACCAGAAGCAAATTTTGCGGCAAAAAACTCTGCGATTTACATTCTGAGAGAGAATCTTATCATTTATCTATATGCTTGCACAACAAAAGTAAAATTCATGACAAATTTCAATAGAATTTGTTGTTGTCGCTGCTGATTGTCACGGTAATAAATGTGCAAGGACCTTCATACTTTCAAACAATAAACTTGCAGAATGAAAGCGCTTGTGCTCATAATAACATGAGGACATTTTAATGTTTAAAACGATTTTATAATATGCTGACACCATCCATAATGTACGCCAAAACACTAGATGACACGCAAGTAGCAACTCGATATGGACACTTGCAGTTTGGGAATATTGCAATTTCCAAAGATGAAATTCAGAACAAGCCCGCACGAGAGTGCCTGATGGCCAGGCTTAGAGGTATAACACCATTAATGTCGTGCCAGTATTTACATTTCGTGCCAACACTGGCCGGCATCAATCAGACTGCATAGCGAGGTCTCATGTGACCTTTGAGGTCACACCTAGAGAGAATAGGTAAGCATGATGAGTCAGTTTGTCATAGTGGGTGGAATATTTTCTCAAATATACTGAAATATTTCTTGAAAAATATGATAGTTGCAACATGATCTTGTGATATATTTCACTTCAATTCGAATCATATGTACATTAAATAATAAAGTAACATATTAATTTATTCATTAGTGATTTGGGGTTTAACATGTCTTTCATCAATAAGAAGTCATACATATTGAGAAAACAGGTTTGATACATTTACTTGATGCTGACAAATTTCCCTATCCACCAATTTGTCATTAGTTCAAAGGACATAATTTCATTCTGACAAGATTAGTATTTTAACAAATGGGATCACCATCCTACACCAATGGTGAGCATCAGGAACACAAACAAGGTGTCATCTCCCATACCGTCCCATACTCCATGAATAGGACAAATTGCTCAAGATGGTCTCTATCTTGATCACACTAAGACAAGCACAGAAGGTGGCCAAGTGTGACCATGACGGCTGGACAATAGGTAAGTCAAAGGGCAAGCAGGACCTGTGATGAGCATGTCTTCCTTTCAGTCTGCTCAATTGGGCATGACAAGGATTGTTTAAAGCATTGGAGTTTACAGCTTTCCTGATCACAGAGACCCTCTTCAGAAGGTGATGCAGGCAGGATAGGGCAACCACCATCACAGAGACCCTCTTCAGAAGGTGATGCAGGCAGGATAGGGCGACCAGGGACCTCTTCAGGTAGAGACACAGGACAGAACAGGTCAGCAAAGTGGACAGGGGATGTCGGAGGTCAATTGGATGAATAATGGTGATGAATCTTCGGTATAATTAGTATATTTAAATGCCAAACCAGACTGCTCCAGCCTGGCATGTCGTACAGGTGTTATCACACGGGTGGAGACGAGTCAAGACGTGTGGCGTTAATCAAACCTACCACAGCCAGTGGTCAAGAGGTGGGAGCACTTGAGGTGCCAACCGGACAGCAAAGACAAGAGGTGTTCCCCTTGATGCGGGTAACAGCTCAAAGAGTTGCCTGTCATGGCTATCACTGCTACCCACTAACATGGATTATCTTTAAAGATGGCATTAATGAAATTAGACAAAAATAATTTTCATTCACATATCTAATTTGGTTCAAGATCAGATGGTTATACGAGAATAAAGGCAGTACAATAAAGTTCTTGAAGTGTCACAACATGGTGGTACCATTTTTGACAAAGCTAATTTGAACTGAAGGCAGTGACATTGCTTACTAATGAGCGGATTGTTAGTCCTTGTCAATTAGCAAATGTGTACAGATACTAAGTCTAAATTGATCTAAAATATCAAAATTAAAAACATTGTCCAAATTGAATCAGTAGAACTACAGGTGATAAACTCCTACACTTGTACAGACTACCAAATTAAAGCCATACATCAATATGTTTAAGCCTTTTATTAAAATGACCCCCAAAGCATATTTCTACCTGCTTCCTGGAACAGAAGAAGGGTGAGATGAGGGTAGGGTTAAATAAGGGTAGTCTGAAATAAGGGGACGTACAAAGCGGGTGGTACAAAAGTGGACAAATGGTTGTTTAAAACTGGACAGGTGTTGACCCGTTGGGGACAGAATGCCGGTCCACCTCTCTCGCCCCTGGATTAATTACTGGCCGGGCAGTCCTGGTCCAGATCGGGCAGACCAGGTCCAGATCGGTCACTCTGCAAACCTTGGCATCATCAAAGAGACTCGGAGCTTCCAGGAGAACCTCCACAACAGTTATATTTAGGATTAGTCATTAGGTTTTCTTTATCTGCATACACCAACTTCTGTCAGTGTCCAGCATAACCTTTCTTTCATGTCCTTTAATCATACCGCTTCTTAACTGATTGTCATTTAATATCTTAACTGTAAATTAAGTGGTGTTAATAAATATTCAGATTTGAATAAATACGTCATACTGCATGTGAATAAATTACAGAAAATATTTTAAAGATATTTGCGAAAATGTCATGACCTGAAAATACAATTTACAGTAAGGTTTCTTGGAAACCTTAGGAAGATGTTTGTATTATTTCTAGTAAATTTAATTATTTAAATATTGTTCATACAGTGACACAGTCAACATATGTCAATACATGGTCCATGATTTATGGTACCATTGTTGATTCTTGTTCAAATTATAATTACAGATCCTATTAATTACTAAATTTAGCATTTCACAGAATGAAAAGGTGGCCTTTTGCTTCTATCAAGAAGCCTATTGCTACAAATAAACCCTCATATATAATTACATTAACCCCATCTCCTGTGACAGCTATTAAGGTGTTAATAGTGCCTTTGTTGCCGATGTTTCCTTTCTCACCAGCGTCTAAACAACCGAGGGACTACGACAGTGCAAAGAATTACCCTGCTCATCAATTCATTTTCTTCAATGGATAATTCCCTGAAGATTTTGTCACCGCGACATTTTCTTCAATTATTCCGGACCTGTATACAGGTGATATGTCATGATCATAATGTTCTTCACCCAAACTGTCGGCTTCTTTGGAAGAACCGGAACTGGCATCAATGGCAGGTTACTTCAGGAACATGCAAATCATTTTACAATACCAATATATTGCAAGACATTTCTTGAACAATGTCTAAATACAGATAAAGGTATTAAACTTTAGCTAATGCACAGACGGCTATGTCGCAAATGAATATAATTGCAAGTCTGTAACATGTATTCATGACATCACTATCTCTCATTATGCATAATGGAAGGTACAAGAGCTAAACCTTGAATAATTCAGAGCCAGAGTGGATTTAACATTTAATGTTTCATATCCTAGCCATAATCTGTCTCAGTAAACACAAGAAAACAAAAGATTTTCCAAAATCCTTGAATCATCGACAATTACCGGGGAAACACAAGAACAGTGTCATCTATCTTGGAGATGTGCAGGCTCGGGAATAAACCCCATTAAACAAAGGATTTGACTTATCCTGTCAGTCCTTGTAGTCATTAGCTGCAAACGTTGTCCAGGTGATCACAAATTGTGGATTGCAGGGCGGACTAGGATCATAATTGGGTGCTGTCGGGGAGAAGCCTGTTCACAGACATTATCTTCAGGCGTCTCTTGTGACTGAGCTCAGCCACACAGCTTCTAGACAGGTAGACAGGCAGCCAGACATTTTTGCCGATGCAACTTCAAAGTAAATATACAATCTATGTTTATCGTCTTTGGTCAAGTTGACACAAATTGGGACAGTGATTGCAACTAGCCCGGGGAAGATGGCAGCAATTTGCTTTGAAGGCAGTGCACCTTCACGATGAAAATGCTTGTGATATATATGTGGCATCTTTGATTGTTCTTGAACACCTCGGGCATAGCAGATACTCATGTTTACTAGAGTTGAACACACAATCCTTTCAAGTTATCAGACTAATTAGACAAATATCATGGGTACTATTTACAACTAAATGGAGGGGTTAGGAAGTGTATACATGATAATCACAATAATCTGAATAACGTTCATCAAGAGTGAAAATACTTTGTATTAAATGGAAGTTCATTAAATAATACACTGCACGGTTTTCTAAGCATGCTTCGGATTTGCTGCTTCTTCATCAGATTGTATTGTACCTATTGAAAATATATTCAATTTATTTCCAACCGACTTGTCTACATATGAAAAATGTTTCAAAATTATCTCCACCAATCCCCTAATAATAAATATCACTTGCGAAAGAGATTAAAGTCTTGCCCTGTTAAACCACGGATACACATATTCAATAACAGAGCAACTATTTTTTCTTAATTAATTATAAGCGTGTAAGGGATTAAAGAATGCTATGATCAGAATATAGAATTGTGCTTATTCTATTCTGAATATGATTAGCCTAATCCACCTTGAGAGATTCTAATTATTTTGGAGAATGCCATATTGCTCCAACGGAGATCATCTCTTGAGTAATGAAATACGATGCCAGATCGCGATCAAACGAAAGACGCCCAATTCTCCCCTCGTCCTCAACCAGGTGTGACATTGCCTCACTTTCAAAGCGATGTATTTGTTGTGAAACCCACACCTTGCGTGAGTCAAGACGGACACATGTGCTACTCAAGGTAGATTAGAGGAATTGACATCTGATCCGCATACCATTGTCACAGTGGACCTCGGCCAGCTCGTGACAGTTTCTCCCTAAAACAACATCAGCAAACCTGTGACAGGTGGATTCATATGTGCAAATATTGTTGCTAAAATGTCAAAGGGTTGCTCCTGAATTGAAGGACAAAAACCCTCTCATTATGTTACACCAATCAGAAATTTTACAATCATCCAATTTGCTGTCTATCCAATTAGGAAGTATACGCATCTTGAGGTGATGGGCACTTCATCATTAGGGCATCGCTTCTGACTGTCACCCGATATAACAATGCTAATAATCCTATTACTCTTCAAGTCCCCATAAGGACCCTGCCTAAAACAGATAATTCTAACAGCACGTCACTTCCACGCGAGGGCCGTAATGAACACAAGTCTACCGTTTACAGGTAATCTTGGCCACGCGCCTCGCCAACACCTTTGGGCGCACTGTACAACTAAATAGCGGAGTTTGGGTTAATTTACCACCTGGCTAGCTCTGAATGTAGGGCTTCCCACTGTCAGCTACAGCCTCAGGTACAGATCGGGGTCCTTAGGGGACAGCTAGTGACAATCACATCTGCATCTCACCCCGTGATTATGGCCACCGTGCCTGTCACTGTACAAAGGTCTTCAATGCAACTTCAATGGAAGATTTGTCAAGAAGCTAGAAGCCGTGTGGCAAATCACTGGCTTACAAAGGTGGCGTGTGCCATGCTTTAGCAAACAGGGGGTGTTAGACCATGCTTGCTCACAACAGAGATTTTAATGTCGAGAAAAACACCATAGGCAATGGCCGCCATCTGATAAGAAATCTCATCATTAGTAGGACATGCGCCACTCTGCGGTAGACTGAAACATTGAAAACATTCGCCTTTATTAATAGCACTATAGCAAATAAATAGCAAAGCGTAATTATTTAATGTATTTATATTGATATATTTGCTCAATTGACTTAATTCACATGCCGTGGTATTTAGGAATTTAGGCCACACCAATTTGTTAGCACAAGTCAATGATCCATGCATTGATAAGAGTTAATCCATGTATCTGTGATCTCAGTGTCAGCTCTTATTTTCACATTGCTTTCCAATGCCAATGATGTCAAAAACAAAAATAAAAGATTTGTTCGTACAGACCTTATGTACATTATCTAATACTGTACACATTATTTTGGACAATTTGAATAGTTGTGAGCTGTTATTTGCAAGAAATTAAATATAAATAATGTAGATGTAGACAAATTATCACTAGTTCTGATTTTCTTCATATTTTGTACCAGGAGCCTTTCCTCATATTTCATTCATATTATTTTACCTTTAATACATTTTCAAAACATTATCAACTGTCAGTTTAATATACAAATGTTAACACAATTGGAGGTAAGTAAACCTGTTCTCCCCAAACTATGTTCTATGGCTCAAGTTCACATTTTTACATTCACAACACAAAAATTGCCAAGCACAGGACAAGTTTGATCCTAGCCAATGACCTATCTGGACCCTCGACTCCCAATTAGATGTATTTGCTTCAAGGGGCACCAAGGTAGAGAATTTGTCAAATCCATTTGGTAGCGAGAAGATGGTTGCCTTTCAGGTTTGCCTGCAAGGGATATATGTTGCCGCTAAGCTCTGATCAGCTTAATTTTCTACACCTTCCACATCATATGCTTTGTGTTCAGTGCGGAGCAGGTAATGAAAGTGGGCAGGATTTTAAGAGCCCATCGTGAAATTCACTCCCAGAGTTGTCGTGGTAACAAAGACCACTTCCACGAGTTCCTGCAATATTGCCACCTAGCATATCACAGACAGAAGCGAGAGTTGAGGTTACTTCAATATTGGGTGTACTTGTGGCTTGGACTACAGACGTAGAAATTTACAGAGCTTTAAAGTCTGAAATAAAATCAAAGTCTCTTCGCAATTGAGTAATCCTGATCAAGATGACTGCTACTGAAACACTAAGCTCTTTGAGAGATCCCAATGCAATATATCCTTATTGTTTTGCCCCAATGAAAGGTTGAGTAGAATACAACATTTCTTTGCTATAAAATGAATCAAGATTGTTTAGCTTAGAATAATCATGCTAATAGCAGGTTTTTTTAATTATTATTTCCTTTTAGCTTCCATGTTAGGTTTCGACAAGTTTTCCTCTTTTTAAAGGTCATACTATATAGTTAACATTATAATGATAGGCTGAGCATAGCATTGAACATTTCTGTAGAGTAGAATATTAATCTGAACAATTATTATCAATGAATTTTGAAGTAAAATTCACTCGCTATCATCAATCAAAAAAAATGTTTTGCTGTCTGTACTATCGAGATGTACCTTTGTGGCGTCCATGCGGCACTAGTTTGAGTATGAATCATCGCCACAACACAAGGTAATGAAGATAATTACTGAACTTTAAGGCAGGAGAGTTATCGTCACACACAAAGCCGTGCTAATTGTCAGAGTCGCTGCTTGCAAAATTGGTGTAAAATTAATCCATACAATGGAAATGTCATCCAGTCAACCGACATGAGTTTGGCATTTAGACCTTACCTGAAAACAGCAGGATGTGTATGAAACTTGATAATATGCTACTTTTTCTCTGATTGTGTGAAACAGTGTTGGAAAATCATAATTAGCAATGAGTCAGTGGTTCCTATTTTTGTGTAAGAAGATATCCGCGTGTCTACGATGTGACAAGTCTATTGTGAATATGATTACAAGGACATGTTTCATACTGGCAATGTTGCTATTAAATTCGCCTCAGAAATTATTATTTTTAATTTACTTAAATACCAACTGACAAATCATGTTGTTCACATGATTACATTTAAACCAAGATCAACTTATAATAATAAAATAATGTGCAGTTTTTATATAGCGCTGAATCCACGCTACAGCATGCTTAGAGCGCTGTACATTATTACCCCGGTCAATGGATATGTGTGCACTCAATTCATTGAGAGTAAAATAACAATTATTGAAAATATATGATATTTTAACATGGAAGGAAGCGAATTCATTGATATTAATTGTTCACTGATAGATATTCCACTCTACTGGATTACTATGGCCACCATTACTGATAGTAATGATAACATTCATCAAATGTCTCGCATTCCATATCTTTATACTTTTTAGATACAACTCTAAACAAACTACCATTTTACATAATCTCGTCTTGTATCTAGGGAGATAAAATGTTGTAAGTGATGGGTATTTATCTAGTTATCATCATGTACTGATGTGATCAAAATTAGCTAATGATTACAGCACCTGTGGTCATGGTTACCAATTATATATACTGGAATTAATTACCAGTAGTCAGGATAATAGTATGTTCTTTCAGTAGTCTCTACAGTTTTCACCAATTGCAAAACTGAAAAACCAAATACATTGCAATCACTGGAATTATGTATTGCAATTATGAACATAAAATCATATAACATTTCACATGCTATTTGAAATCATGTTCATCTGTAGTTATGCACATAGACATTATTTTGTATTTAATTATGAACATAAAAATTGTCAATACATAAAATGTGATGGATAAAACAAAATATTGAGACAAACATACTGAAATTATATATGCAATCCCTTTTCCATCACTAAAAAATAAGTGACAGGATAATTGCCTATCAATGGTTGAGGGAAAAACTACACTATTATACAATGACAATCGCAATGCTCAGGCACTTAATTAGCAATTTTAATGGGCATTCGTGATTCACAGTTGGTACCATGTTACAACCAGGCCTGAAATTATGGAAGTCTTGGCCATCTGTGAGAAGGACTGGAAACACAATGACTTCAGTTATTCCGGTCACTTGACCATAATTTAATAATACCAACTATTATGTAAATGCAAATAACTTTTGAATTGAAGATGATGGCCAAATGGCAGGTACCACTCAGAATTGAGACATTCAAGGTCTTCAAGCTAGACATAAGGCAACACCTGTACTTCAACATCATTTGTTGTATAATTCTCCAGATGTTTCAAGTGATGTTAATATATATTTATGGTCATCTTTGGTACCTTTTAGTTCAAATAGTTCATTTTGAAATTTGAGTATTATTTATATGCCGTTAATAAGTTTCTCTCTCAGACTTGATTACAAGTAGTCAGGAATTAACCCAGAGTCAACAAATACTACTTCAGTTTCACAAAAGGAAAACAATCATTATTAGAACCTCCCATTTGATCTCCAGAGGGTGTTTATATGCAAATAACATGTGAAATCTTAGCCACTTTTGGGCTCAGTTCACACTCTGGTGCAAGATGCTCGTTATGGGGTACTTATCAACAAACAGTACTTGGGCAATACATCAGTTGCCCAACAAAGAGTTACTGTTGGTGTGACTATCACAGGGGAGTCGGCAGGGGTCCCGAGTCCTTCAGCCCAGATCCTCAGGGGCCACGCTCAGAACTTTCCATTCTTACATCATCATCGCTCCATGATCACTGGCTCAGGCACCGGGCTGTTTCACAAAGAAGGTGCAGCTGTGAGCAAGGTTTATGATCATATTACCAAACAGTTTCCCAGCAATCGTATTCTTAGCTGGATAAACGTGCAGCAAATCTGTCAACTGGGTGTGATGCAGTGTTTATTAACATAGAATTGAACTGAGTGCAAGGTTTCTGAAGTTACAAATACAGACTTAAAAGGAAATGGGCTCATGCAGGCAGAATATAAAGTACCTGTGAAAACTACTTTCAAATCTTTCCTTTCATTTCAAATATTCCGAAACATTTTTCACGTCTGCCAGAGACCTTGGTCCTATTACACAAAACTATCACAGTGCTACACGAGTCGAAACTTGCTGTATATCATACATTACATGTAGCGGGATATGACTCATAGCGCTAACATCATTCGGTGGAACCCCAGCTGAAATGGCCTCCAGGGCCACAGACTCGCAACCAAAGACTGCTTACTAGTTATGATTATTTGTGAAGGGCCACCTGTCACTACGCCATTCCTAGACTCTGGTCCCAGCTGACACGTCCTCCGGGCCACAGACTGCTCACTGCTTATGATTATTCGTGAAGGGCCACCTGTCTCGGCAGCATTCCGCGACTCCGGTGCTGATGGGAGGGTGCTGAAGGACTCGGGTGTCAGCACCAGGAGACAAAGACCCAGCCCTGGGTCTCCAGGAGCAGCATGTTGATGGCTGTTACGTAAGACTTGCCTCAGCTCCTTACATCGGTGTCAGGTGACAAACCAGTAGCAGCCTGAGAAAGGAATGGTCGACAACAAAAGCCATGCAACATTCCAGGAACCTCTTTGATCAATCGCTGATCGTGCGTAGTCTTCCCATCATTTACCTATGTTCATTGTAAAATGTGGAAAAGTAGTTGAAACCAGTCTGCGGCACAGCACGTCATGAGATGGGACAAAGAAATAAAAATCTGTTGTACTGAAGATTCCAATTCAAAAGTCTGTTAAATACACCTACCGTATCATACTAAAAGAGATAAAAAATACTTCACAACCAATCAAAGACTTTCATGAAGAATCAGTCATTCCCAAATTGTCTAACAGTGTGATTCACATTTAACCATCCAGCTACTAAAAGTAACCCGAGATCCTACACATCAGCGATTATGATTAATTAAGCTAGATGGTCATTATTTGGTGACAAAGAATCATTCTAAAATGCATGTTTTTTTCCTAGTGACACAATCAATTACAGTAAAAAGAAATCTTCAAATAAGATTACTTTGGACACTATAGAATACAAGGACACGACATAAACTTATATATATTCCACCATTTGTCTCTTCACTTGTCCTCCATGAACACAGAACTGAGAATACGAATTTCTTTCAACCACTCAGTGTTCTACTGTAACGAGGGAAAGAAGCGTTGACGGGTTTGTAGCTTTGTAAATCTTCCTATCTGCTTCATATCTCTAATGTGTCCCCAGAGCTGCTACTTGAACATCCCCATGAAACTTGCAGCGAGAGGTGAAAGTGATGAAGTCAAAACTGGTTGGAAATATGAGCTGTGCACAAAGTGAAGGAAAGCAACTAATGTTTTTGCGTGTCACTCAGAACAGGATGACAAATAGAAGCTGAACTTGGGAACCTGGCAACGAAACTGAGCAATAAACCAAACACATGTCCTTACAGTGGTGCAGACATGGTCCCAAAGAAAAAAAGTCCTCTCCAGCTATTTTCAAAGACAAATTAAGACGAAGACAATTCTTGCTTACGATAGGATGAAAGCGTCGGGAAACGAGCCTGAGAAATGTCTGCTTCTACACCTGTTTTTTGAGAAGTAGTCAGCCAGCCATAAAGTGCACACCATATCATGAAAACTTAATGTTGCACACCCAGAGGACACTTTCCCAGGAATCTTAGGCCCATTACTGGTGAAGTGGATGAACATAAGGTAGATATACACAGACACACAGATCACAGGTCTTGTGATGTGAGCATGTCCCAGCGCTGCTCAAAGAACCATGGCCCTCCACACATACATTATAGGCCCTCCTCCTACCTTCCCCCACACACCTCCCCTCTGGCTGGCCTCCCCCCTGGCTAGTCCCAGAGTTCTAGGTTAACTAAGAGTTCCTGCTACCTGTTACACAAGCAATGGAAATACCACAGACCAACAGGCTCACACACCTGCAGAATCACAAGGCTTTCAGTGCAAATGCTACTGTAAATCATCCTATTGTATTGTTGTAGATGAATAATGAATTGTTTGTTTTAAACCATTAGCGCCAAGCAACACTTTCTGGCCAACAGATTTCCAATGTACAAAACAATGTGCATTTACAGAGATTAATTTTATATAATGGGTAATGTCATTAGAAGATCAGATGGATGTGATCCGAAGGGAAAACTTTCAAAACACTAGTCATAATTCATCAGTATTAACTAAAAGAAAAGTGAAATAAAACATTCCACTGCCAATTTAAAGCTAGTTTTGTGAAACTAGTAAATAATTGTGTAAATGCAAGAAACGAATGTTAATCTATTTACTATAATTGTCATATATTGGCCCTACAAATTAAAAATAAATTGTTATCTGGTAACTGGTTATTTCTTCTGGTAAAATGACGTACAATATCTGTAAAAAACAAAACAATTTCTCAATACTTTAACAGACATTTACTTTCTCATTTAGTGCACTCTTGCAAATTTGGTATGAAATATGTCATGTAAAAGAAAGAAAGGTAACTCCTTTTCAAAATAATTAAATTATTAAAGGTCATCAAAAGGACAATAAAACCTGTAACGCAAAGTTGACACCCAGAAGCATAACAGTAATAGCGTGGCAATAAGCAGGAAGTAATTATATTAACCTATTAAAAAATATTCCAATTTTAACACCTATTAACCTTTTCCTTGATGGAGGAAACTGAAAATGCCCTATAGAGCAGCGATTACGATTAATCCATCAGGGAGAAGGTGAAAGCTTTCTCAGAAAACAGCCATCCCTGCATACCTTGGAAGCAAGGGTGTACATAAATTACTCCTCAAGCACTCCCACATGCGACCACACTAGGTGACTGAGGCAATTCATTAACTGGGCCATTTACATCGCAGTAATGGCTAGGAGACAGACAGGCTGTCAACACTTTAGTCAAGGTGGATGCGTTCCACCTTGTGCTGACAATATGTCCAGCCCTGCTCCTGGGAACCAATACCTGCACTGTTAGAAGACCTTCCTGTGACTAAAACTGGTGGATATCATAGCAGAATAAAAGACCAACGAGTTGGGTGGTCATCTACCACTTGATTGATGAACTAGATGAAAATCAACACTGTCGTGAAAAATCAACCGATACAAAAGTTTCATTGATCACGCTATGGACAAATAATAGATGATTAGTGTACATGAAACATAATTTAGGACATCCTGTGACCTGATTTTATCAAAGAGAAGCTCAGTCCCTTGAAGAAAGTTCCCATCAAGTAAATCACAAGCTGATCAATGCATACAAGTACATCCCGGGGAAGCTCTCCTCCAATAACAAACAGATATTCTGGTACGTTCACCACCTCCAATATTAGGCTTAGTTCCTCACAAGATCAATCCAGCCAACCATGCCAAGAAAGCCTGATTGTAAACCAGTACCCAGTCCTTGAGATATAGTACTAAGAAGAATTTACAAGTCTGGTATGCCGTGACCATGAATGATAGTCACCAAATCCTGATCAATCCCACAGATTCTATAGAAAATATTCCAATCCTGGTTAGGGGGAGTAGAAAGGTGTGTGTGCGTGTATGTTTGTGTGGAGTGGAAGGGGAATGATTTACTATGTATCAAGAACTGTACAATAATCATACAGCAAAATATTCTATTCAATAACGTTTCAAATTTTGAACATCAAGAATAATAAATTAGCCTTTATTCAGCTGTTTTCAAAAATACAGTTTATTTGACATTTTCTCCAATGAGTATTCAGGAAAAGGTATTTTTTTCATAAAATATATTGACAAGGTTAATTTATTATTTTGTTAGACTTAAATCACTTGGAACTAATTCTGCCATTACAATTTGGCAAATGTAACACAACTCTCATTGTTACAGGTCCCACCAGACACTGCCCGACCCGGTTCCTTGCTTAGAGAGATTACCTTGATTGCATAAGGTGGAAGTTATCCTGAAGATCTATGAAGACTCCCTGGTCCTCGCATCTACCTTATCTCCTGGTCCAGATGCAGAACTCGTTACCTGAGTTGTATAACACCAGCCCCCAATGAGCACAGGTCAATAGTGCCACTGCTAAACCTATTGCCAGACACTGACTGAATACTCACTTTCTTGAAGAAATTAACGGAATCGATATAATCAATCCTACCTCAAACATGACATACCCACAGGATGTATGCAGTCATAGACTTGTGTCTGTGTATATGGAGACAGACTTTAATTTAAATCAACAAGCACCTTGCAGTAGAATACATGTAAAGTTAACCCATGTGCATGATAGCAGTGATGAATGCAAATTGCGGCACACACTCCTGAGTCATGCCAGACTACGTGCATCACGCCAAAAAAAAACAATGACCAGGTTGTACACCTTGCCAAGACACCAACTAAGATTGTATTTCTACATCTCTGTCTTCCAGCCATGATTAGCTGGATACAGAACATCCAGGCACCAAAGGATGGCATACAGGTGTATTTTCATTCAGACATATCAAGACACGGTAGAAGAATCTGATTCATGACAATCTCCTCGAGAAAGCTTGAAAACACGAACAACAGAACAAGGAAATAGCTAGGATTCCAATGTCTACCACGCAGCACAGGTGTGTGACCTACCTTTCTTCATGGCGCCTGTGTCTGATGACTGTACCTCTGTCCTAGCTGTGTCTACCTCTGTCTGGAAGCCTGCAGGCAGGTCTACAGAAGCACACCACATTTGACATGGGCAATTAAAGTAGCTGGTTCCAGGAGGACAGAATGAGAGAGTGTGGGAACACCTTGTGCCTGGCCACACAGATAGAGTTACACACGGGGCCAAGCCAAGCTGGAGTCCTCCTCTGGAGGGGGGTAGGGGGAGCGGAATATCGTGGGGGGACGGCCTCGGCACCAGGAATAGTTTACCTGTTTGATGCCATGAGGCAGGACACCATGGTGCGGATGGTGCAGGGTGGGGTCTGCAGGAACAAAGGGAAAGCTACCTGTTTGAACCACAAATTTGGAGAAGTGCTACTGTAAATGTAAATGATAACATATAACCTTCGTTGAAATAAGTCACCAGCATATGGAGAGACAAATGCCATGTAGCATGGATGATGGAAGGATAGAGAATATAGAGTAGGACCAGCTTTACAAATGTGGCATAATCTTTTATTGTCAAGCAATGGTGAGTGCACCATGACTTATTTAAAGAACCACCACCTTTTTAGATGCCAATTGTCTCCTTTTTTAAAGCTGGCATTCTCAATGGCCACTTTAGAAAACTATAAAAATTAGAGGTTTAGTAACTATTTACATTAATATTTTCAATTAATATTAATCATCAATGCTACTTCTCAATTCTTTTTTCTACAGACCAATTGTAATTTAGGAAAATATTTTAAATTAATTAATACAATAATTTAGTTCACTTTAGAAAGAAAAAGAAATAGGTTTTATGGTTGGTTGGAATATCAGTAGAAATCAAAAAGATACCCAAAACCTAATGACCAAATATCAATTGGCAATGCATAAATATCGAAAATGGGTCACTGTAGGTAAAAAGCCAGCATTCTCTGGCTGCGGCATTAGCAACATTCTATGTAGGATACCTGCATGGAAACAGGGGGCCTGGCAGAGGAACAGATGATGTTGTTGGTGACTGGGCTGACCTACATCAACAATTTACCTGGGAGGTGCCTATAGAGGTGAGCCAGAGTCCACAACACCAGCCAACCACTGGCGCTAGCTCGACCTACATTGCTCTACCTGCTGGGGGAACATGGCACCTAGCAACAAGACCTAGGTATAAAATATCCACCATTTCATTGACCCTGCACTGTTAAATAAAAACATTAAACTGTAATTAAATCTAACATTTGAACCTCATAATTATTAATCAAAGTAATGTACATTAGACAAAAACTGGATTTGTTGCATACATTTTGTTTTCAAGGGATAAAAAAAAATAAAAAATATCAAATAGCCTTCATGTAAATGTCCAACTGCTTAAACCTCGGAATATAAATATTAGATTCTTTGTTACACCCATCCTCAATATTAAAATTTCTCCCCATCTTCAATATGTTTACGTACATTCAGGCTCATCAATCTCCAAGATAGAATGTCCGTGTTGTCGCACCCCACCCCCCATTCTTTGTTAGTATGTACCTGTCAAACCCATATAGTTCATCACCAACTGTCATGCACTCTAGTGAGTTTCACCTCATGAACTGTCATGCACTCTAGTGAGTTTCATATCATGAATAGTTATGGCTTTCACTAGATAATATTCACTTACACTTCACATGATTTTGTTCCATATAAGCTGTGACTGCAACAAGGCTAAATATAGATCTAGTCCGCCTTTATTTCTGACAGTCAAGGTCACAGCAAAATTCTACATTCCAATCCCAGTTCGTTGTCAATTTGATTTATTGCAAAACATATTACAACCGTTCCTGGATTCAGTGCCAGCCAATAGGAGAAATATAGTATTTGATGTATGGATATGAGAATAAGTGCACTGAGTCGGCAACAATGATCTCAATTATCCTATACGCATAGCTTAGAGTTTTTCATGAGCAAGGTATAACATAGGCAGCGGTATAGTGCCATACCCTCATTTGATGGCGCTCTGCTTTACAAGACAGATGATATGCTGTCAGGCAAAATTGCCCCAACCCAGAAATTAGCCAGGAGTTCATGAATAAATTTGTCATGTATATGCATATTCATGTTCTGTTAGAAATAAAAATTGTGTCGTGTTCTGCCGACATCAAAGCTGAATTCCCCATCGGGATATTCTATTACAGGCGATTTAGTCTGTAGACCACGAGGGACCTCTACATCAATTTGGCTTTCACTGTAAAGAAACAATTACTTGCTGTCAGGTGACCAAATGCCTATACGATGCCTTGTCTACCTCTGATCATCCTCTGCATAGCTTGTAGGTATTCCTGCTTATCAATATTTCATGTAATCATACTTTGAAGTACTTCCAAAAAAGCTATTCTAACTATTGTATGGCAACAGGTTATTCTGGTATTTGAAATTTAATCGATAAGATATTAGTGACATTAGGAATCGAAGAAGGAGTATTTGAATTACCATACTACTAAATTTATAGATAACATTTATTATTTGTTTTCATTCATTTACATATGGAAAAGATGTATTTATTTGAAATGGCACCAATACTAATGGCACTCATTGCCAGCTGACCAATCAGCACTCAGGACATCTGTATTGCCCAAGCTCCACTCCTACCTGTTAATACATGCAAGCATTCATCATGTTTATCAAGACCGAACCATCCCCTCATGTTTCCATGGCAATGGTTTCACCGTTTATGCCGGTTTCGGTCAGTCCCCAAGGAGACCTGCCTATACTTAGTGGACAAATGGTTCCTAAATTGGATTGTGGCACTATTGCTAGGCCGAGGTCCACAGAGACCGGTTTCACCTTTATCCCGCGCACTAAAGGTAGACAAATACAGCGGGACTGAGCCAGGCCTTGCAGCAGTGCAAATTAAGACATCAACCTTCAGATGAAAGCTAAGACACCACCAGCGCTCAGCCAAACTCTGGTCCTGGCTGCTGGCAAAATATTGATGAATACTGATTAACGTTCGAGGTACCTTGTCAATGCACTTTTGTCTCTGCTGGAATGCCAGTCTGCACAATGGGAGGGGACCGAGCAGCCATTTTTATACAGTTGCGTCAACGTCCTGTAATGCATGTCGACTTTCAGACCGAAATGCACTTATAATGTAATGTGAGCATTGCCAATCTACTAATGTCTTTTGTAATGAGTTTACATCATAAGTAACTTATCGATAAGAGTGCTTGTCAGATTATTTGTTCCAAACCAGGCTGTTGTAGATATAGTATTTCTAACAATTATGCCCCTACCGGATTGTTCCTGTTAATTCAAATAGGATA
This sequence comes from Lepetodrilus galriftensis, assembly GCA_032361785.1. Lineage (NCBI taxonomy): Eukaryota > Metazoa > Mollusca > Gastropoda > Lepetellida > Lepetodrilidae > Lepetodrilus > Lepetodrilus galriftensis. The sequence continues at coordinate 19,487 of JAUTBZ010003127.1, forward strand.
ATTTATTTTTGTTTACCGTATTTATGTATATTTAATGATTAATGCTTTATGTAGCTGTTGGGTATATTTCACTCATACCCATTCCAATTGTCTAAGGGAAAAAAATTAACATTAAACATTATAGTATTGGTTTTTATATTTTAAGGGACAATCAAATTAAAGTTTTTAATGAATTACGTGAATACAGCACACATTATGTCAATACAAATGGTAGAACAGAAGTGATAGAGTTTGAATCAAAATAATTGGAAAATTTCAATTGACAAAACTGAACACGTCGATATTTTGGGAGAAGAAAATAAGTTATTAGGGTGCAAATAATTAACGAGTTTGAACTATTAGTGGGTTCAAATGATAGGGGTTATGATAGTTAACCATAAATCTTAAAAACATTGAATGATTGATATGAATATATACATTGATACCATATATACTAGAATACACAGGAAAGCAGAAATCATATTTATTATAACATGAGTAGTGACAAACATGTTTCCATACATTCATCATGATAATTGTTTGGAAGTTCACCAAAGACGCCGACATTCGTTTCCACCACACCTTACTGCAGTGACAATAAATCAGTGGAGGACCATTAGTGGAGCGGTACCTATCTGTACTCGACAGCTCGGTCAGGCTAGCGAGGTGGTTTGGGCCACAGTATCCCTCAGTTTATCACATCCTGCAGAGACTCGGGGCTAGCAGAGATAGGTGTACAGGAAACACCAGAGATAAGCCGCAGGTACAGACAGGAAGTCCTCTGTATCGCTCGACTCTCGCGCTCCCACGCCCACAGTATTAATGTGTGTAGACTATATTTATATAGTTTTTAATGGAAATCTTACATTAACAACTTGTTCTGGGTCACCTTATCATGATTAACATACATAATTGTCATGAAGGTAAATGTGGCATATATTTGGGTTTCAGGTTTCATAAAAATTGTCAGTACAAAAAAAATAACACAAGGCAGAAAATATTGTATTACAATTTATTCTAAGTGAAACTACTGTATATAATTTATTCTAGGTGAAACTATAATTGTATTACAATTTATTCTAGGTGAAACTATTGTATTACAATTTATTCTAGGTGAAAATATTTGTATTACGATTTATTCTAGGTGGACCTTTTTACTAAATGTAACTTGTGAAAATGAAGCCAGCTAGTATCAATCTTTGATTCACATTTCACACACTACAGATACCATAAAATACTCTTCCTTGTAATGCTACATAGGTTAGACATATGCAGATAATGAGATGTACCTAATATATACTACCGACAGAAAATAAGGGAACGCATAATGGTAACACTTTTAGTATAGGCAAATTCAAAGTGCCACCG
>JAUTBZ010003238.1:0-20832 GCA_032361785.1 Lepetodrilus galriftensis
AATAATAATAAGAAGAAGAAGAAATAATAAGAATAACAAGAATTAGAAAAATACTAATAATACTAATAGTAAGTAATGTATATGTCGTATAATAATAATAATAATAATAATAATATAATAATAATAATAATAATAATAATACCACTAATAATAATAAGAAGAAGAAGAAATAATAAGAATAACAAGAATTAGAAAAATACTAATAATACTAATAGTAAGTAATGTATATGTCGTATAATAATAATAATAATAATAATAATATAATAATAATAATAATAATAATAATACCACTAATAATAATAAGAAGAAGAAGAAATAATAAGAATAACAAGAATTAGAAAAATACTAATAATACTAATAGTAAGTAATTTATATGTAGCTACTCAATGACGCTGAACAGAAAATGTCGATGTCTAATTCATATATATCTTCTAGAAAATAATGAAAACCTGTTCACGGTAGCCGGCCATATCGTACCACCCTGCTGTTCTAGACTCGTCGAGTTGCCATATTGAAATGACACGATTTATATAAACTGACATCGTCGCTCTTGTCAAACACTAGGCCAAACGAAATTCAATTCCTCCCCATACTGGACGCGCCACAATTGGATTTAGGAGTGTTGAATACCACAGAAGATCTCTCGTGTGAGTATAGGGCCACACACGCGACCTGGGACTTGGTAATGGTCTCGTAGAATGGTTCCTACTAGAGACAAGAAGTGAAACGACCATCCGCTGATGACTCTTGTCCTTGGAATTTCAACAATTACTCCCCTCGTTGGATATCAACGGTTTTCTTTGTCAATTGTCTTCATCGTTTCCATCAGCCCTGATCGAGGACAGTTTGGCACTCGATGGTAACTGTAATAACATAGGCCTTGGTTACATTATTCGCGAACAGTAATGACCTGAGAATATGAAAAGATAGAAGAAGGTATTAGTTCTCTGGATAGGTGAATGTATGAACTTGGTATGTCCGACATAATGCTGACCGGGGCAACATGCGGTGACATTGGTTTTCATCATTAACACAGTTGACCATTAAGTAGTACGGCTAGTGTAAGCACGAGTATGGACAATTCATCCCTCGATGGAAGTTGCAGACTTTGAACGCCATCATGTATTGCCGTCCTAACTGAATTATGTCATGCCAGTATAACCTATGGGTTATGGTACAACATGATAAGCCACGGCTGATGCTGACAGACAAGAGCTAATAATTGTACAGAAAGCAAATAGCCATTGCATCTCAGACGTCTTCGTGTGAACGAAACAGGAGTGGTCATGTGACGGAATTCTAACTCGTACATTCGGTATTGTCGTACTATGCCTACCATTGGTTAGCTATCGCACCTTCTCCGTTGAATTGTATGTGCGTGTGCATCACTGTACGTGTACATGTACGTAATCCAGTACAACATCCCGTGATGTACTCAATTTATTAATGTATTGTCCATGACTCACTTTGATGTCATGTAACGTGATTCAAATTCCAGTTATTTTCTAAATGAGGACATTTAAATTGTTTGCTTGGCGCTTTAATTATGCTGTTAACTGTAACTAACTCGATGCACGACGCAGACGTAACGGATGTCGGTGATGAGCTCATGTAGATATCGGTAACAGAATCATTTGAAAGTCACGTAAATGTCGTCAGGAAGGTTCAGACAAAAGCCAGAGCTGTTACGTAGTCCACGTAGGTTAGTCTAGACTACACTGTAGTGTATGTGCATTGCATATGTTGGCTTCATGCTCAAACGTTGAGCAGCGTTTGCAAAGCCAAATCCTTGCATTATTAATGAAACGCTTTAAAATAAATCCTGGATATTCAATGCAATTCCCCAAGTTTGCCAGTTGATGCCAGTATGTATTTATAAGAAAAACTAAGCAGAATGCCTATTAACAAAATTAGAAGAGCATGGTACTTTATTATATTTAATGTTCTTTCTGTGTCGTTTGCTGTTTTAATCTGTGTATGATTTCAACATTTTGTTCCTAATGTATGATTTGAAAATTAATTTCCTGAAGTGTGAGTTGAACATTAATTTTTAATGCATATAAGATGTCAGCGCAGATAACGTCAGAAGCATGCAGTTGGTCATCCTCTAAACTCATGGCATTTTGCCCCCACTTATCCGGATGTTTAAGTAGGCCCGCGTCTCAATGATGTCTATAAGTATACTAATTACAAATCGTGTACAAAGTACTATTTTATTTCAGTCGCAGCACTTCCGTACACCGCCGCGACCGTCGCTGCGATTCCCGTCGCACGACTGGAATCGCAGCAGTGTACGGCTAGCATAAGTATACTAATTACAAATCGTGTACAAAGTACTATTTTATTCAGGGACTTCGCAATTGCAGCTATGTGTGTAGTAATTGTGGTTAAAGCCCTACATCAATGGCATACGACTAATGCGACGATATCTTGTCGGGTTTTTTTTATACAAATGGCATTCACTGACATACATGCTCCCCAGTCGTATCGCACGGCGGCGCATCCCTATGGGTAGATGCGTATTTGACCCGTCATCTCACAAACCGCTTTCGGGATGAGACATACTCTAGCTGTAATCCTAACAAATGTTCCCCTGGGCCATACTTCAGCCATAATTCTTCCTGAACGGGGCACTGTAGTTGCCTAATCACGTACGTATAGCACCCATGGGCTTGGCCACTCTCGCAGAATCTTATAGCGGTCTGCAAAGCCATGTAGTCATATCAACGTTCAACATGGACATTGTCATTGATGGCAGCAACGGTCCACCTATCAGGAAGCGGTCGATATGAAAATGGGGATTTGTATACATACTGAATGAGGATTGTAGATTCCGTTATGGTCCTCATGCAATAAAGTTATTATTTAACGAGCGCTATCTACATAAATACTGACATAACACTATAAGCTATATATTAAGAATACTGGCTATGCGAAACGCGAGTCTATTATATATGTTCTAACCTTATATAAGACTACTATACCAAGTATGTCTAACCTCAATACGAGCAGCAAACAGTTTGGACAATGTTAGTGAAGTTTCATTCTAAAACTAAAATAATAGAAAATAGTTTCAAAATGATACCATAGATTGCGTTCGTTAAAGACATAAATACGGTCAGTTGTTCTGACTTTATTTGCAATCAGTTATTGCCACGATGTCATATAAAATATATTAGTAGTATATAATTGGTTCTACACTCGCATTGGGATGTGGAACCAATCTAACCGAATAAAATTATGTCTGGTATACTCATTTGCTAATGGAGAGGCGGTACTATTTTCTTTGTTTTCATTGTTTACCTGGCTTTCTGCAATTGACATTGACGCATTGAATTTGACAGCCATTCTTATACATTCACGCTAAGGACACGGCCAGCTGTCAAGCTCCAAAAACGCTAACAATATGAGATAGATGGACATCGTACAGCATGCGCTGTAACGCGTGATAGACATTTATTATTGACATGTAAAAGTGTTCAGACTCTAGGACATACTAACAAAGACAGGATTCGCCTCCAGCGTGAGCAACGCACCCTCCCCCCACCCCACACACACCCCACACACTCACGCACGCTCCCCCAACTACCACCCCACCCCCCACACACACCACCACCACCATCACCATCCACACCACCACAACCACAACGAAGACCGGTTTACAAATTCATATATTTAGCTTATGGGAGTATTCTTTGGATGACCTTCCATGAAACAGATCTGGCTAGACTTTTAGCAAACAGTTCATGTTAAACTTCACGCTGAAGCATCAACAGTGAGATATATACTGTATACGAATACGAATCAAGACCTTTTGAATGTTATTATGTCCGCGTGATCCATCACAAAGGACAGCCATTACCATAGGATATCCAGCAGCTACTTATCCCAGCGGCATCGCTCACTACACGGTCTGACCCTAACTCCTCACAGTGGTGGCAGCCACGTTGACTATTTAGTGGACCTCAGAACATGGCTGGATCTGACCACCATCTGCACAAGACAGATGTTGGTCAGTGGCCAACTAGTTCTGGTATGGCGTCCATACACACTCCCATCGACAATGCTTGTCTTTCCCAGCCACCTACCCCCCATCCCTCTCATCCTCGACGTTATGGAGCAAGGTTCTGTGTTAGTGGCACAGGTTAAAACTGTCCTGTCAGAGGCACCAGCATCCAGGTATCAGGGGTGCGTTCAAGATATAATACGTATAGATATGTATTGCTATGTATTGCTACAGAAGGCATTCAGCCAGAACGCGTAGCAATACGTAGTAATACTTTTCACTACGGGTGCCGTGCGCTGTGTAGGAAAAGCGATATGCACAAAGCCGTTCAACGAGCAATACATGTAGGGAAAAGTATTGTATTCGTGTATTCTATCTTGAACGCACCCCTGATAAAAATATGAATTACATTGCAAGGACAAGGGGCAATTTACCCGTCCTTGTCAGTATAGGCATATCAACAAGTCGACCAGCACCAGTAATATGTAAGTGCTGCTGACAGAGTAATGAGGAATGGGCGGAGACATGGTGGTCTCAATGCATTGGCATGTCGGCGAACCTATATTTAAGATCAGGATGCGTTTACTGGTGAAATTCGCGAACCATTTGCTCGCCTACGACGCATTTGGGAGATGAAACATTGATTCTTCCCTGAAGGAAATGTCACGAATCCCGTCAAGCTAAGTTAGGTAATTTGGCACATTGCAAGTCAAGAGTTTAATTTGGCCAATTCCGTCCAATATTCACTCAACTTCGTTAGAAGTAAGCGGATGAACGGGATTCAAAAGTCAATTAAAATTCATCTTCTTTAATGGTACTAACTATTGATTAATAGAACATGCATTAGTGGAATACTCGCGTGTGTCCCTAGACTCTTTTGGATCGCGATTTAAAAAAATATTCTTGTCTGTATTTCTTTTAAATATATTCATAAAGCTTCGATAACCATTACACTTAGCTTACATTAATTAACTTCCTTAATACCTGTCGTTAGAGTGCATCTGGTTAGGATATGCGCTACGCCTTTTCTTTACGAAGCTTGATGGAACTTGTCTGTATGAGATACCAAACAATGTGTGATATAACACATGTTGATGGGGTATTTGATTTCCAATACAAACCCTTGTCGGTGGGCATCTCCATGGAATGTGTCACCTAGGACATGCACTACGCCTTTACATCTTTTCGCCATTGACAATGATATCAATCCTAGTGAATCAGTTACAAATAGGCAAATAATGCAACCCTAGCAGAAAGGGAGAGAGGGCGAAGAGGTACTAGTATATAGATTAAGATATATTGATAGAGAGGGAGAGATAGAGAGAGAAGGGGGAAAGGGATATAAATTGAGAGAGGGAGAGAGATTGGGAGAGATTGAAATAGAGGGAAATACATTGAGAGTGAAAGAAAGAGAGGTAAGAGGTACTAGTATTAGGGTTGAGAGATAATGAGAGAGAGGAAGAGGGATAGAGATTGAGAGAGAGATTGAGAGAGAGATTGAGAGAGAGGGGGAAGAGGTATAGAGATTGAGAGAGAGGGGGAAGAGGTATAGAGATTGAGAGAGATTGAGAGAGAGAGATTGAAATATTGAGAGAGAGAGAGAGAGAGAGAGAGAGAGAGAGAGAGAGAGAGAGAGAGAGAGAGAGAGAGAGAGAGAAAGAGAGAGAGAGAGAGAGAGAGAGAGAGAGAGAGAGAGAGAGAGAGAGAGAGAGAGAGAGAGAGAGAGAGAGAGAGAGGATTTTATAGTTCCTCCAGGTGATCAATTCGAAGATTCCTTACCATGTTATCAATTTAAAACACACCTACGTATGGAGGACAATACAGGCAAAGCAATGCATTCACAACGAGTGCATGATGCTAATTACATTTTAGTTGTAATGTTACAATAGATAGTGAACAGATGTAAATGTCTATACTTTAACATGTTCTATAATATTTTTTTTAAATACAAAATCGGTATGGAGTAATATTTATTATAATGGAGTTAATATTCTGAAACCGGTACACTGTCACATGACTGGCTGTCATATATGACACTCAATTTATTTCCGCGTTAGCTGAGGAACGTCAGATCGTACGGACAAGGGATGCGTTCAATAACACAAGCGGCTTACAAAACTAGCCACCGTCTCAAGAGTCGTATGCATCGTACATGGGACAGGGAACCAGTTTAGCTAAGCGGCTTACTCAGTCGTATGCTGATCGAACGCACCCAAGGTTATATAGGCAATACTACAACGTTTGGTCCCTCTTATACCTGGAACTAACACTTCATATTTAGTTTCAGAATGTGCCCTCCCTGCATTGTTAACGGTAAAGATTTGAGTTTGAATGTTAACTAAAGTGTCAACTAGTCGATAAATGTATCGTGTCGATGTAGCTGGCGGGTAACAACAACTCTGGCTGGCAAAGTTTGAATGTAGAGAGAGAGAGCAGCACTTACTTTACACCGGCGATGCTCACACACTGTGGATGTCTCTAGCTCTATTGTGGCAAGGGCTTGTTTGTAAAATAATTGATCCAGCACGTATGAAGACAACGTCCATGTTATTGGCAATGGCTCTAGTATGCCTTGAAGCAGGGTTTTTTTTAAAGTAAAAATTGTTTATTTTTTCAATGTAAAAAGACAGTTTTTCGTCTTTTAATGAGTCAGTGCGTGCCATTTGTACGTTTTCCTTTCAAGTTCAGATAAATATATTAGCAAAATATTAGGGTTATACAATGAATATTAAATATAAATGTATCTTGGTTACATTGATCCGTTTGAAAGTTTGATTAAAATTGTATGGCTTGTCCCTTTGATTGTTTTTCTTATGTTCCAACTTGTATAAGTAAAATAGTTCCCGTAGAATACATACTAGTAGTTAATTAACGAACATGATATCCCCATTCTTCATGAACATCATTTTACATGATTTTATCTGATTTATATACTGGCATATCATTATAACAGTACACCACATTCCATGACTGTTTTAATTGACTAGAATGTATGCACAATTGTACATGCATCTATTATATTAGCTATAGTGTTGATCAGCTACGATCCTACCGCCACAAGAGTCGTAATTCCTGAATGTTAGCATGGAATCGGAGTGCTACGATCGTTCTGTGGTGCATGGTATCGTTTCCCGAAGCTCTAGGTGGACGCACATTCTGGACAGGGGGCTGCTCCTTTCTAGCTGTTCTGTCTGTACTTTCTGCCCGACGCAGGCGCAGATACACAGTGCGGTGTTGATCCTTGGTACCTGTGCATGCGTTGGACAGACAGTACTGACAGAACAACTAGAAAGGAGCAGCTCCCTGTCCAGAATGTGCGTCCAAAACTGTCAATGGAACACCACCTTAGTATCTACTACAAGACCATGACGGTCTCTTATATATGCGGACCGGACACTCGCGAGAGTGCTATAATAGTATTGTGAAAATTAGAGCTCAGTGAAACTATACCCAGGGGCCTGGATAATTACAACCCGTAACAATGTTGCATATATGCAATATTCAGATAACTTGTAAAGTTAGAATAGAATCCCCAGAAGATTTTTGAAATCATATCGCTGAAGCGAAGGAGCAGGATAGGTGACATAATAAGCATATTTTAGTGATGCGAGAGACAAAAACACATACGATATTTATACAATAATGATGTCTTTATTTATAACCGCCATATGTATGTAAATGTAACATTTTCAAAGTTGTCAGGATGCTTAGAGAGTCATTATGCAGTGCTGATACAAATAGCCATTTTAAAGTTGGATCTTCGTGGATCCCGGAAGTTATTCCAATAACTATTGTTTTAAAAAATACAGCATTATTCATGTAGGTTTGATGTTGTGTAGTGTTTTTAGGCTCATACAAGGCAAGAATATGTTGGTGGTACTGGAACAATACACAAGAACAGGGGTTGCGTAGCGTAGCCTACTATGAATCGTAAACGTAATATTACGGGCATTATTCTTGTGATAGTAATGATGTGGTTTTGTAAATAATGCGTTTTAATACGATCAGTCAGAGATTCGTCCGACGTGTAAATTCCCGTTTCTGACCATCCAGGTTGCCTGGGAATGTCAGAAACTTGAAACTACACGTCGTATGAGTCTCTGACGTCACATACTACGCACAAACTGATGATCTAACCGTATCTGTAATGGTATCCGTAGTGTTTCGAAACCTCTCTGTTACCAGTATGCGTGGTACTTCTAGTTCTAGGTACAATGTGTTGTTATACAATGTACTTATTGTTTTAACATGTGGAAACGCTCACTGTACCTGTAAGAAATTATAAAACAATATATTTAAATTTCTAGATATTATTCCAGACATATAGTTATGTGGTTCTAGTAATATAGATAAGAGCAAATTGTTTGGTGATTCTAGTACTGTAAATAGGTACCAGACGTTACGTTATATTCCTTGACAGAAGCCCAGCAGCTAACCCATCACAACATACGTTAAATGTACAATATGCTAAGTACACGTAGCACAATGTTACGTTCCACGACAGCGTTAATGCATTCAAAGAACTCCTCGTCTTGTCTGATCCCCACGATCTCAGTATGAATCACGTAATGACGAACCAGGCCCATAGTATCCTTACCCACGGAACAAAGTATTATTGAATGTATTATTTTTTAACGTAAAGAGCCTTGATCCATAATATAATAAATCTGGAATTGTAATGCGACTTGGGAACGGGCTTCTGATGTATGCTTGTGTTCACCGTCAACTCCCTTTAACGTCTGGTTGACACGAATGTTAACATTGCCGCCGCACATTATCTGGTCTCGTAACGTATTTGGGATATTATCCGTACACGAATAGTACGCAGATGCATAGAAATACCCCCGTTTTATCGTAAAATGTCGTTTCCATTAGTTTTGTAATCTTGGGAATCTATTGATGAGTTGATTTATTCCGAGACTATGGACAAGGTAATGACAGTAACAATGTTGATGTATTGTCTTGCATTCAGTCATATCTGAAAACTGATTACATGACTACATACATAACTGATTCTTCATCCTTTAAGTCAATACATAAAGAATGTACTAATCGAAATATCATAACACGAAAATGGCGTACATTTGTTTGAATTAATATATTAGCCCGGAGGAACTAAAACCTTTTTCATTCCATATTCACAAAGTAGTCGTCAGTGAATAGTTTTCTCCGATGTCTGAATATTGTCAGACCGTGTGCAGTCAAGGATTGATCATGTGAATAGCTTCTGCAATGTTAACACTGCTTGCACAGCCAAACCAATGCCAAAACAGTTTCACCTGAGGACACGCGTGTACGTCTTGACTTGGGTTCGTCGTTCTTCATGACATAACGTTCTTGCACTGTTATCCAGTTAGGAATTGGGATTTGAAAAAGTAACAATATTTTCTTTTCCTACATTTTGGCATACCGTAATTCTGAAATCAAGTATTCACGTTATTTACAGTATAATATTTCTCTTTTGGAAGTGTGTCCTTTATTCGTCATAAATTGATGCAAGGATCAAATATATAAGCAAACACACATGCACGCGCGCGCGCACACACACACACACACACACACACACACACACACACACACACGTGCGAGCGCGCGCTCTTTCGTCTCGCTATATTTGTATTATCTCCTCAACTTCCCTTTCTAACATTTTCATCTTCCTCTCTCTCTCTCTCTCTCTCTCTCTCTCTCTCTCTCTCTCGTTCTCTCGTTCTCTCTCGCTCGCTCTCTGTCTCTCTCTCTCTCTCTCTCTCTCTCTCTCTCTCTCTCTCTCTCTCTCTCTCTCTCTCTCGTTCTCTGTCTGTCTGTTTACATATATCTGTGAGTGTACGTTGGAATTATCATTATTTCGTACAGATGTGGCAACAAAAGGCGTTCATTCCAATGAGTATTGTTCAACAGTGAACCTTTATATTGCATCCATAGAAGATATATTGTCAGTATTATAATATTAATCGTTCATTAAACACGTTATTGCCCTCGTACATGCAATATTGGTGTAACTAGTATCATTATTCAATTGCATGTGGCCATTCCCTCGCCTTCCGAACAAAATATACCGTCTTCATTCATGTATATAAGTAAAACTATGGTGCCGCCCATAACTTACACACTCGGTATTGATATAACGGCCTCCGCGACACCAGTGTAAATGTTATTACATACAGGCGTAGTCAGACTACAGTAGAGATCCGGCGCTATTTATACTGAAGGTAACACGTTTGGCAACACCAGTATTCTTTGGCAAACGTATAACTTAATGTGTAGTATTTATTGGAATAAATTATTGTTTGATGTATACCGTTTAGAACTTTGACATTAAATTTGAGGGTTACTTGCCACTGTTGAAACAGGTACATGTATTATTTTAATATTTTAATAAATTGAAAAGTAAGCATGTGTTGTTTTGTTCAAAAATAGGTTGTTCTTTAAAAAAAATAAAAATGCATAACATATTACAAAACATGTTAGAACACGTAGAATATCTTGTTGGAAAACGTGTATTAGTGATTCATTATGTCAGCAGTTCAACAATTTAACCATTAATTACAATAGTCTACTGTTACCACTTCAGCTCCAAAACAGTTATTGACATCACTGACGCATTGATAACATCTTTTTTTTTCAAGAATGCCATCGTCAAATTGATAAAAGTAATATGCCGTACTAAAATCATCCTCAAAATATTATTATTTAAAGTGAATTTAAAAAATACAATGTGGTGGCATATTCAGTGTTGCCAAACATTTTACCTTCAGTATATTATATCAGTTTTGTTTCCAACTCCGATGTACAAGCGAGCGCGCAATGAAGTGCACGTGTATGCGTGCGTGTGTGTGTGTGTCAGGAACGTAGGACATGTTCGTATAGTTTAAAAGTGTAGTGCAGCATCATTCTCCTATGTCAATATTGCTAGGGGTGTAGAGAGAATCACGACCAAGACGTTTCTTTACCCGCGCTACATTCACTGAGACGCTGGGTGTAATTACAATCTAACGGGTAATGTACGTGGGCTGTATCCACTCAGGACATCTTAACGAAGAGACACTGATAGGTGATAGTGATGTCACAGATCTATGAGATAACTGCCCACGACAGTAAACAAACCCACACTATCCGGAGCTGTATTTATCAAAGGTGGATATTAGTCATAGGTGTTGTGTATTACGAGCATGGTATTAAGTGATACCTGTATGGCACGACATACATTTGCCCATGCTTTATCTAACATTTTAGTTGGTTAATACACGGATAGCAACAAATGAGCCATGGTTTAACGATCGAGGTAATTTCCAATACATTTTCCAAATAAATGTAACTGTAGAATAAATTATATACACATGCATCTTGAATATCTATATGCATGTTGTAGAGCCCTGACTGCCGTTTCACAAAGCGTTGGCAGCGCTACATGACTCGTAACTCGTATTAATTTGTAGTACGGTATGACTCGCATAGCTCTACGATTATTTTGTGGAAGGGAGGACTGAATTAAATTGTAACAATCGACCTAAATTGTGATAATTACATATATATTAGCACCTAAATTATGTCATTTGAAAAGGAAATTGTTTTTAATTTCATTCTATTACAATTCGACACTGTAACCTGGACAATTTTGTGTTACAAATCATTTAACGTTTTCAGGTATTACAACTAAGTGATTTTTTTTTTTTACAATTACATTTTCGGCTAACGTTTTCAGGTATTACAATTCAGGACAATTGTGTGTTACAATTAAAGTACATGTTTTCATTTATTACAGTTTATGGTCAATTATATTTAGAGTTCAAGACAGAATTTACAATGTGTGTCGAATATTACAATTAATGGTTTTACACGTTAGGTATTTCTAAAATACCTGGGCCCATATTCTCGGAACTTCTTAGCTAAGAACTTCTTAGTGAGAAAAGATCTCTTCAAAGATTAACATCAGCATACAACCAGATAAGCTAAGCACTCGAGACCACATATCCTGTAGGTTTAGTCTGCAGCCTACATAGATGTATAATATTTATTGAGCATTACTAAAACATGCTAAAACATAGAACTATAGAACTTCGTCTGGTCTGCTGCGTTAATGACAATGACCTTTCTAAAAAGTGGACATTATTTCCACCAACTGGAAGGATGGTTAATAAAGCATAATGCTTTTTAAATGGTAGATTATAGTTATAGCTTTACAAATTAGATTTTCATTTATTCTAATTCCATGTCAAGTGTATCTGAGTCTTCCAAACACAGACCATTATGCCAACTTAACGTCCGTCAACTTATGTCAGTAGGAATAATGGTACGGGTTTCGAGGATGGCTGATTCCGGGACTATCGTTGCTGTGGGCATTGTAGCACATTGACTACGTATACAGTATACAAGTCAAACCATTGTAGTGTCGGGAAGTGGTATTTACTTGAGTAGTCATGAAAATTAAGCTTGTTTACCAGTCGTAATGTATTAAATATAATACGTGTGAATGAAAATATGTTTGAATCGAGTCACACCACTCAGGTCACTGTTCTAATGTATGTTTCTGCCTCTTTGGACGAGCGATGTAACCAGTGGCCCGCAACGATTCAATAATTGCCATAACTATGAAGCATGTTGATTTATACTAGTGTATACATTCGAGAGTATAATCATCGGGTTCCTTCATTTGTGAACGCATGTTTAAACTACATCTACGAATTGCATAACACTAGTTATGTTGCCTTTCTTTAATTGAATATTTAAACGAAAATGTATAGGTTTAAGATTGTCCATGTTAAATAACAAATTTTAATATCAACAATTTAAGTAAATAAATAATGAAAACTACACAGTTACTGCCCTAAGGTATGTTTCTGCCTCTTTGGACGAGCGATTTAACCAGTGGCCCGCAACGATTCAATAATTGCCATAGCGATGAAGCATGTTGATTTATACTAGTGTAATATAACACATTCGAGATTATAATCATCGGGTTCCTTCATTTGTGAAGACATGTTTAAACTACATCTAGGAATGGCATAACACTAGTTATGTAAACGAAAATGTATAGGTTTAAAATTGTCCATGTTAAATAACAAAACGCAATAATTTAAGTAAATCAATAATGAAAACTACAAAATTAAGATAAGATAACATGAAAAAAACAAAAATACAATAAAAAATACAAACACAAACAAGGCTTAAATTAAAATAGTGGTCTTTTACCCGAGCCGTGATTTGATCTTCACAAAGTTTACGCGATTCCACGGTAACGTTATCGCTGTTATAACGTCGCGAATATCATGAATACATTAATAAGTCATTATAATATAAGTCATTATGTTAATTAGATAACAAGTTTAAATTTCCAAATAATCTGCAGTCTTGCTTGAAACTTTGCATTAGTCCTTGTGACGTTCCTTTTCTTCATTGGTGGCATTTCATCAAGTCTAATCAGGCTGTTCAAATTAGCACGACCCACAGCACATTGTTTACAGCCTTTGAGTAATGACATGCATGTACCTGGTAGAACCTCTATGGTATTGATCCTTCTTGTCCTGGGGTGCGTTCAAAGAAACTAGGGCTTACAAGCGGCTTACCAAACTAGCCACTGGCTCAAAAGTCGTATGAACCGTACATGGGACAGGGAACCAGTTTATCTAAGCGGTTTACTCGGGCCTATGCTGATTGAACGCAGCCCTAGTCAACATTTTCATGAATTAAGTGAAAATAATGCACTCATTGGGTTTAAAATAAACAACAACAGTACGTTAAGTGTAGGTTAACACTCCTGGTGATGGATATCTACGAACGTTTGAGACTTCATATAATGTTTTAGGAAATGAGCGGAAACTGCCGAACAGGTGCGCCTCTTCACATGTTTCGGATTGTCTACACATGTATTATACAGTCGTAACAATCCACGACTCACGTATTAGTCCATAACAATACGTCATGTAATGCACTCGTATCCCATTGCAGGTAGGACGTAACACGTTTCTTCAGAAAGCATGAAAACAACATGCTAGAAGTGAGAACAGAAAAAGATAGTCTAATGTGGTTGCTGATTTAGATCATTGTTAATGTCTATCTTACTACAGCATACCGTACACTTACGTTCTTAGTAAATCTTATGGATCGTTGACTATTTAGGAGGTGCTTTGGATATAATCAATGAATCATGATTATAGTAAATACATTTTATTTCAAAAATAATATTAATATTAAATCGTGCGCACACTTTAACTTGCTATATTTTATTTTAGCTATTCATTATTATTATGATGATCATCATCATGGACTTCTTGTCTAAGTTTTCGACACGGCGATAGCACACTATTCATTATTAATTTCCTATACTTAAAAAGATCGTAGTTTATTGAGCGGGCAGCATTCAACGTGATTGAAGTTGAGTATAGGGTAAAAGCATGGAACCGCATGCATGGCTCCACCGACAGCATGAGCTCCAGTACATTTACTGGTCCATTGGTATTCAATCGATTACCTACATCGTGGCTAATGGTTTCATAATGTGTACTAACCTCAACACAATCCGCGTCTCTGCCGGAGCTTGTATATTATGTATCACAGCAAAATAAAATGTTAAAGATCATTTTCCTGATCTCTACAAGGTTTTAATAGGACACCCATGTGCCCTGGAAGTCTCCTGTGTAGGACTATCAATGATAACGACACATAACAAAACAAATGCTTAGTTGTCCTGTTCCAAGATCCTAACGTAATCGTAATCCTGACAGGACACTTTCACCTTTGTCGCCCTGGTGCCTGTTTCACGACGCTCTTGTAGCACTACACTAGTTGTAACTGGGCTTCCGCCACAATAGAAAGCGTTGACTGTACAATAGTTGTAGCCTACAAGAGCGTCCTATCCACGTTGGATGCCTTGGGCCGGACACATAACATGACACCTCTTTTTATTTGGCTGTGATAGGGTGGCGTCTGAACATTAGGGATCCTGGTATGGGAGACATCCAGACGTGCGAAAGGCTGGTACCGGTGGTCCGGTCATAACTCGAGGTTTACGTCATTTCCTGTTATAGTAAAAGCTTGGTGTACCCGCTGGCTAGGCATGGACTATCCGTACGACCCTATCGTGAAACGTAGGTAATGACACCCGATACACAAGTGACCTCATAGGTTCCTTGTGGGGTGCACAAAAGGATCTTCAACATGTATAGTATCACAGTTATTGATGACTGTCCTGCCGACAAGCACACACTCACTGACATGCCATCATGTGAACCAACTAAAACTAGGATCACTGTTACAGTCACATCTGAGAAAGTACATGTACGCAGGTCCGACCATCATCGACAACCCTACCAGTATACTAAGTAAGCGTAGTGGTCCAATTCTCTATACGTTTCATCATACACAAGCACACTCATAAGTTCCAAGGCACAAAGTGATGCTTCGTCTGTACGCCAATCTTCTTCCATTCATCCTTAGGAACACAGTGCTGATGGAACTTTGAAACCGGATATTTCCTAGGAGGAAATTCCCTGCTCTCTTTACTGACCGCTTTGTCCGGATATACGTGCACGACTTTCTCCTTGGAATCAAGTACTCCTGGTTCCACGGGCACATCATCCATAAACAAGAAAGGTCTTTGGCGTTTTGAAACTTCAGGCTTACCTCCATTGTCAACAGGCCTTCCCATTTTAATCCGAAGCGGTTTATCGAATTTGGAATCTCGATACAAAGTCATGTCCGTCTCTGGTTTCGACGACCAAGACACGTGCATGTCACAGGAGTTGCATTGGCCTTTAGATATGGTCATCTTGAATGTCAATTGGGCCAATTGGAACTTGTCGATGGACTTCAAGTCATCATACAGATTGATCAGACGAGGTATAGACGAAAGGACTTCCTGAAATATCGAATCGTGTATATTCGTCAAAGACATAAACAAAAATAGTAGGAATATTTGTAGGGATTAATATGTAAGTCATTATAAAACATCGACTGTATAACACGAGTCCGAAATGCATCGGTAATGCGATACTTAAAACAGGACGTTTCACATCCATGAAGAGTTTTCCTATGAATATGATTGGAAAGAGCATTGTCAATTACATTAATAACCATTACTAATAAAACATAGTAACATTTAAAATAGTACTACTACTACTAATGCTAATGTATATGTGGAGAGGAAGCGTTCAACAGATCCACAGTGCTCTGTGAGTTGTTAAAAGGTTTACTTAAGGGTTAGGGTCCATATTGGTTTAAAATGATCGTGGAGTTGGGCAGCATTTGCTATTGCTCGACTACTAGTCTATACTGACCTTGTTCAGGCGCCCAAGATCACCGCAGCTCTGGGACCTGAGGTATTGCTTCCTAGAAGACTTAGAATGTAGGGTCTTGTTGTGATACCTCCGGAGCTGATGCCCTTGTTTGGGTTGTGACGTCTCTAGATGTTGGCTTGGCTGTACATTTGGAGCTCTCGAATCCAACGTGACTTGTGAATTGGGTTTCAACACCTGGGGTTTGGGCATTTCATTGGCCAACCGTTCAGAATCCTTGGGTTTCATGTGTTTTGCCATGTCTATAGTCCACACGTTGTGTGTCTTCATGGATGTCGTGTTCTTCAGAGACTTTCGTCTCACAGACGGCATGGAGTAGGATCTACGTAGACAGACGTCCACGAACGTGTAGTGTCTGTCGCATGGTTTGGTTGGCTTCCGGTTAAACAACCACGATATGTTGGAATCGTACACTTTCCATTTTCTGTTCGTGCTTTTAGATTTTGGTTCTGGTGCTTTCTCAATGGGTGATTCGCTCTTCTCGATTTCTTCGTGTATGTCGTCAATTTTAGCAGGAGGTTCTTCAATAGTCGCCTCAACGGGCTTAATTGGGGTGGCATTTTCCGCGGAAAATATGTCTATGATATGTGTGTACCTGTCATCTGCGATATCCATGGCATGCTGGAGCAATAAACTGGATGCTTTACCTTTGGGTTTTATAATGCCGTTCTTTACTTTATCTACGTATCTCAAATCCCATTCCCTCGTTACATCTTCTAGACTGTTCCTCGATGACTGTAGTCCTCTCTGCTGTTCGGAACTGACCAGTACGTCTCCCTCTAGGCGTCGTCTATTAGAATACGCCCTGCTCCCACCGCCTGTCATATGCGGAAGGCTCAAAGACTCCGCTTGGCGTAGCGATATTGGACTGTAGCCGTTAATTGGCGGAAGTGAAGACGTCTCACTGAAGTTCCTCCGTGTATTCTGTTGGTTCCTTACACTATCGTTATCCAGGAATACACGTCGTCTACGGTAAGTGACGTTGGCTGGTGTATCAGGCCAAATGTCTGCGTTATGATTACGACTTGCATGCGGATTGGGGACGTCTGAGTGTTCGCCAGAGTACGTCTTGTGTACTTGTTTGTTGATGTTCCTCGCCGCTGATATGGTCTTTAACGTTGATTGTCCGAGCCTGCTTTCGTCATCTAGCATGTCCTTGTATTCCTCCACAAGACTGTGCAGCTTGTCTGGTACTGGTCTTCTCGAGTTCTCATTCGTCTGTGCCTATCAACAATAACAAGTAAAATGACGAGAGATACTATCAGACGTTAGGTTAAATGCAAGAGGATGTAATACATTTATTTTTCATTTGTAAATTGAGCAGATTTAAACATTACTACGGCTTGACAGTTTGCCGTATGATGAAGCATGCAACATCTACAAACACAATGTTGCAGTTAACCTACGAGCACTTCTGTTGCTTGAGACTCAACAGTGATGACTACACTGCGGCATGGACTATAATAATATATGTGTGTGATACGCGATCATCCTTTGTGTGGTACGTACCATATTCCCATTGCCTAATTGCTCCTCTCGGATATCCTTGATTCTGCTGGCCAGTGACGTCATCAGAGGTTGTACCCCTTTTGCTCTTTTCACACGTCTCATTGCATTGCGTACTTTCGTGTCATGCAGACTCTTATTTTCAACGTAATCTTTTTGTAAGTCATCCCCACCGTCTCTTGAGGTAGAAGCCGTACTGTTCTGATCCATGTTCACGTCGAAAGATTAAACTCCTGGGTAAATATAACGTGATGATATTAATATAAGTTACCATTGTGATGTCACGGGTGCACGGATGTATACAAGCCAAAATGTCTCGTAGAAATTTCATCTAGTAAAACCCCGTACACCCCAGAAATCACGATGGTAACGAATGTATCCCGCATTGTAATAGTTCTACACTTTAACGTACACGAATGTTGATATGCACTCCGAAATGTCTTTCTAGCGTACAAGTCGAGGGCTTTTGCAATGACGCCAAAATCATGTATGTCTCATTATGAGTTATCAGTATTACAGTAGCCAATCGTTATCAGTAGCCAAACCGGGGTGTAACACCTTGTATATGACTCCTCTCAACCAATCAAATTGCTAGAAGCGACGCTTATTTTAGATACTCCAGTAAGAGAGTAATAGCTAATGTATTGCTAATTTGCTACGATAGTATCCCAAGCACCGACACTGCTATCTTCGAACGTTCCCTAGTTTGCATAATGTTCTTTGAATTTGTCATCTCAAAAACCTTCTAAATAATCTAGATCTATACTTCTGTCGTTCGCTACCAATACTCTCATAGAACGGGCATCACTCTCTTCTAATGCTGAAATGTTTGCAAGATATGTGTCATCAACGTTTAAGGGACCATATCTCCCCACCATCTCACTCTCTTTATACACGTGTCCCATGCATAGTATACCAACATGTATTGTACGCACACAGAACATCTTAAGAAAAAGCCTACATTAAAATAATAAGTAACACTATGAATACTGAATATGCGAAAGTATACCTTTTAGATTCAGAAGGAAAGTCAAGGTTACATGTAATAACAGTTATCCAAATAACAATGGTGATGTTCGAATATGGTTATGGATGCACTTACGGTAGGCTGGTCCATCCACTTCAGTCATCAAGCCACCCAGATGAGGTATCACGCTAAATAAATAACGACAACTGCCGAATGCAGTCTGACTTCGGCCAATTGATTATCTCCTCAGCGACTAGATATCGTCGTAGTTTAATTAATTCCAATTGTCCGGAGAGGGCAAACAAACACAGGCGCGGTGAAGCATGTTGCCGTGTTTGATTGGTCAAATTTCCGGCAGTGGGTCCCAGCACAAGTGGTACCGTGGACAGTGGTCAAACACGATGAATGCCCAGTATCCAGGGGGAAATATTGATAACCAATATACACTTGCAGTCACTAATTGAGCTCCTTTTGTCGTGAGTGTACATTACATAACATGTCGATTCGTTTTCGAAGATGTATCAATGGTCCATGTTCACTACTATAATATGTGTTAGCTCTCTCGCTCTACGGTGTTAATCGTACCCGACTTCTCAATCTAGTGATATATCAGAGCATGTATGTATATGAGCTAAATGTTTTTTGTTTTGTTTCATGATTATTTTATGTTTCTGTTTTGAACACCACTCTAGTCAATCACGCTAGGCGATAACAATGTGTTTCGGTTGAATACGTTCGGAGATATTATGTTAATTCATTGCCAGGGGCACCGCACGCCGTCGGAAACAGATGACAGCACTTTTAATTGTGTATTTCCGGTGCATCGCATACGTATTCTGATTTGTATTTGCTTTTCTGTAATCAATGTGTATGCATTACTTGTACGCCAAACTCGCTACTGTATCATGATGGAGACACAGACATACGAATCTAACACGCAACATTAGTACTGGACATTACAAGAGTGGACTACATTTGGATTAGTAATATGGCTCACTCCTCCAAGAACAAAGAATACCAGCAAATCGGGAAAGTCAGGGTCAGGGAAAGTCAGGGTCAGGGAAAGTCAGGGAATGACTAAACACTTCATATCGAGAAAGCGAGATGGCACCAGCCACCCGTTTTACGACGACCTCCTAGAGTTATGAGTTCCTAAAGTTTTGACCCAATGTATCACCTAGGATGCCCATTTAAGAATGGATAAGACTCATGATGTCGTCGTGAAATACTTGTTACGACGTGATACATTTTAGGACTGAATTAGGAGCTCCTAGCTAGTTAGGCCACCATCGTGAAATGTGGGACAGTATTATACGTAACATATTGTCTTATACAAGTGCACCATTGAGTGATCATTGCACGGAACAATCGTTGCCAATAGCCACAATTACCGACGCCATGATGAGTGGCAAAAAGGAGTCCATACATGATACATGATAACGGCATTCCGTACTTTTGTGGATGTATTTTTTAGCTTTCGGTGAAAACTTGTTCATACTTTGATTTGTACGTCGACATATATTTTGCAGATATAAAATTGTAAAATACAAATCGAGACATATTACCGACTATTTATTCACAATTTCTTCTTGGTCAGTTCAAAAGGCCAACACAGACAAGTTAGTAGACTACTCTACATTTCAGTGAACCTTTACGGAAAAGAAACTCGCTCATTGGAAAACGAACTTGGAGGTAGCATAAAGCCTACTCTTATACATCTTATAAATAATAAATATGGCATTTGAGTGTACTTTCATTCCAAAGAAATTAGTAAAATGATACACACAATGCCCCGAGATTACGAAACTTTTCCGAGTACGAATACATACTCCACGTCATGTTTTTGAGCATAGCACGTGAGTTGAGCGCAAAAATGTACTCAGAAAGGTTTCGTAATCTCGGTGCCATATCGTATCCCTGGCCGAATAGCTCAATCATACGCACGTAATAATAATAATGATAATAATAATAATAATAATTAATACTACTACTAATACTACTACACTACACTACTACTACTACTACTACTACTACTACTACTACTACTACTACTACTACTACTA
>JAUTBZ010003349.1:0-43840 GCA_032361785.1 Lepetodrilus galriftensis
AACCATTTTATTTAGACAAAAAAGATTTTTGAGCTCGCCCTCATGGTGGGAGTGATGATCCTAGTCTATCAGAAAAACCAAACTTGACATCTCTAACTTCAGTAACGGCCCTACACCAAGCAAGTGAAAATCACAGTTTTATTTTCTAAATTTTCCCAAACGACGCTAATTAGCGTAAATCTGTGGCCGTCCTCATCCGCGCACAGCGAGAGCGTCAGAAATTCATTTTATTGTTGTTTTAAACCTCGCTGAAATACACTTTAGGATGACCCAATTAGGCTGATAATTGGTAGGCTTGTTCAATGTAGTACACATTCCGTAATTATCTAATTGAGTTTGTCTTTGTCTTGGTATTTAGGTTTCAGTACAACTATAAAGTCGGTAGATTAATTAGATCTGCACTGTAAAGACAGTGGGCCTCACTACCCTTGGGACATTTTGTATTCGATCGTGACTTTCCCGTGACATGCGTGCAAGCATGTACAGGTATAGGATAACACTGAATGCCACGGTGATGCCGTGAATATCCCAAATGTGTCCACTGTCATGTGAAATGTGTCACCAAGTAGGTTCGATAGGTTTGCGTTAGATTATTTTTAATGACACCTATTTGGGAGGAAAACCTGTAATAACATTATATGAAAAATGTGGGCTCTTTGCGAGCAGAGGTGTCACAGACCTGAACTTCCTGTTGCTGGACACAGTGACAAAAATATGATTATTTTTTTTTTTAATTGCTAAAAATAATATGGGAGGCGAATATATGCAAGTACAACGTGCAAATGTAAAAAAGTTTCATAGGTATGAAAATTAATTATTAGAATAATTTTGTTTAATATATTAATGTCTTCAAAAAATGTTGCTTTGGTAAACTTGTTTTTTTAATGCCAATAATGGCAACTCTGTGATAATATTAAAATATAAGAATAATAGTACAGGAAGGAAATTTAAGAGAACACCACACACGCACACACAATGTTATCCAGCAAATCAATACCACGAACCATACCAGTATCAATACCATAACACCTTTGTCGAGTCGCCACCAGGGCGAGCACTATCAATACGCGAGCACGTTTTCACATAGATCATATCTTTAATGGCGTTACCTCTCAATAAAACTTTAAAGCCATTTGACAAACCCACCGTTTACTTCTGCAAACAGTGCTCCCAAGGATTGCATTACATTACATTACGCCCCAGCCACTGCTCAATCAGAAGTCCCTCACGCCATCTATCATACCTCGGCGGGGAGAGATATGAGCAATGCGACAGTCGTTATTGGACAGTTTATCACCCTGCCCGAGTGTTCAATGGACACTAATCTGCACCGTGGTACCGGTAATATCCCGCCTATCACGAGTCCTGACAATATGACAGCCAAGTCACTGACAATATGACAGTAAGTCACCGGCAAGGTGTAGAACATGCCTGTCACCCGACCCGTGAACTCTGACCCATGACCCCCCCAAATACCTGGGCTGGGAAATTGGGCACTGCGTTCTCACGCGTTATTTTTTTGTGTCCTCAAACGAGGAGCAGGTATGACTAGTTTGTTCAAGAATTTAAGCACAGATATACATGTTCAAATACACACGTATAAATACTTGCGCACTCATGCAGCATAAAATGTATGTCGAACCAGAAAATGACGAATTCAGCAGGTTTATTTTTAGAAAAAGAGCTCTTTAGGACCTGGTTAAGATCTAAAATATTTAATTCATTAACTTCTTTTTTGGCTGTTGTAAAATATCAGAATTTGGTGACGTACTAATTAATACTGTACTATTTGTAACTATAGATATGAATACTATTTGTACCATAGCAATTAATACTGTGTTTGCTATAGAAATAAATACTGTTTGTACCATAGATATACAGGAATACTGTTTCTACTATGGAAATAAATACTATAACTACAATATAAATTAATACTGTAATTACAATAGAAATTAATACTGTTATTATTATATGATATAGAAATTAATACTGTGTTTACTATAGAAATGAATACTGTGATTACTATATAAATTAATACAAAATGTACTGTAGAACATTCTATGAGTGGTGTATACTTCTGTTTGTACTACAATTGCCCATGTAAACGTATATCGAGCACTTTAGTTCAAAGTGCGGCCCAGCCATGTTCACTTCACAACGCTTAGCTACAAGTGCGCACACTGCAATATCCGGACTGCTCGGTAATTCTTCCGTCAGCTATTTCCTGGTTACAGGGATTGTGTGTATGTACAAGTGTATATATGTGCTGGCGTATATTATACATACACCCAAGGGCCAGATAGAGAGAGGCCAGGGGCGGGGCTGGAGTTAGCTCCCCTTTCAGAAGGTGCACGCACACACACGCACACACATGTATGCATGATAGACTCCCCCCACCAGGTGCATAACATCTGCTGCCTCACAAACTCTCCTGAGTGGCGAGTTACAAAAAGACTCCATCTTCTTCTGAAGTATTTTACAGTATTGCTTTTCATAACCTTTTGTTTATTGTGCTTCCTTTACGAAAATATTTGGCTTGGCCAAGATAAAAACCCTGGATTATGTTACTCTTTCCATGAAACGAATATTATATCCACAACGAAATAAAAAATTAAATTAAATTAAATACACGGGTAATGTTAAAAATATTAAGATATATCAGTGATATTTATGATATGGGATACAGTTACCATGGTAACTGATTCGAATTGGGGTTGGGTCCTGTAATAATTTATTCATCTCCATCAGTCTGCTGATGTCCATAACATACTTGATTTATGTACACAGCCTACAGGACAAATGCCCTCTTGCCTGATGAGCTTGACCTCGAGGACAAACTAGCCTGGCTCCTTTAGCCTGACAAGGATCCGGAGGTCAAGAGGCAGGCTAGCTTTATCTAGAGCATTACCAGAAGTCTTCCTCACCTGTTCTTCCTGCTGAGGTTAATCCATACAAGTCTGCTAAATCACCACATCAACGGCTAGTCATGTCCACAGGCGAAACAATAAAAAAAAATAGAAGACCTTTGACCCATATACATCCACTGGTCAAGACGGTGATGATACGACGATGACGATGAATATCCACGGGCAAGATAGATAAATGAACCCCTGACCCACCTACAGACACACACACACACGCACGTATTTAACCGCGCGCACGTAGGAATTCACTGGTCAGAGGTTGTGTTCATCCAAGCGAGAAGGAGATTATCCGACGACGGCCGATGTGCGACACAGGAAGTGTATCCATTCCGCGGTTCAATCCCTCGCTCCTTCTGCATCAAAAGCAGACATCAATATCTGTCTGTAGTCAATACATCTCCACTCACACTTGGCCTATCTGGAAAATACCCCCCCTGTGTAAGAGGTCTCCTGCCAAGGTGGCAATTACATGGGCCTGTGTTGTAGAAATCAGCAGCCCTCGGGGGAACAGTGGGAGCGAAACGTATCCCTCCTGCCCATCATCCGCGTCTGCCTCTGCCCTGACTTTGATCAAATTGCTTCCGCACTTCGAGGAGCATGTCTCCTTCCCTCTCACTCTCTCGTTCTCTTCTTCCCTCCTCCTCTCTCTCTCTCCTCGAAGTCTCTGCGGTGTATGTGTAAAGCCGTGGCTGCGAGTATATCAATCCCGGAATGCCACGCCAGGCCCGTATCCTATCGTATCCTATCAGGCCCGTATCCTATCAGGCCCGTATCCTATCCTATCTCTTCAACTGAACACGGCAAAGAGTCAAGCTTGTGGCTTCTGCTCTGTTCTCCTCTGCCTGTGTTGGCGTCTGCTCGCTGACCCTCCGCTAAGCCTTATCCACATACAACGGCTAGCATTCCATGTCAACACCAGCAATTAACTCCCTCTCTCACCTCTCCAGTGGCTGAAGGGGAGAAAGCTGGCTGGCTGACTGACTGACTGAACTGGCCCAGCTCTCCTGCAGCGGAAGGTTGTAAAACTGGCACGTGGGGATCACCTCACCTTTTTTTCTTTCTCTCTCCCTTGAGTTTAGTCTCCTTTGCGGACCGACTGAAATCGCTGAGGACTGAATCGCTGAGGCTCGGCAAACACCTCAAGCAGACGAACTGGCTACAATTCATTAACGCGGGTTCATTTTCCCCATCTTTCCACTCCACGCTACGATATGAGATGCCGCTAACACGAGCTTGTATGTTTCCCCGAGAGGCAATTCCCAAATGAACATCACTGTGTGTGAGTCTAATGCGATTACTACCGTTGCCGGTGAAAATCCGTCTGCTCCACTGTTTCACCTGTGACCCCCCATCAGCAGATGACCTCTGACCTGTGATCCATGACCTCTGACATTGCCACCACAGCCATATAACCCCTGGGGACTATTGTCAGATTACAAATCTCTAAATTTAAAGGACTTTATTGCCCTATTAAAAAAAGGAAACAGCCTATCTCTTCATGGCATTGTGCTCGTAGCTGTAGCAAGGGATAAAACTCAGAGAGTGATAATGCCACCATCTAACAAAAGCTAGGCAATAGCAATCAATAAACTGGGAGCTTACTTTCCACCCAACTGCTTCTTTATTTCACAATTAAGCAGATATTTCTCGATAAATCATGCACGACTAAATGTCAACATTTCTTTAAAGATTAGATCGCTTTCAAAGCTCACCTAGACATTGTCATGGATATTTTTTTTTATTTAGTTTTTTTTTTAAAGGCCCTCCAGGCAGTTTGGGCCATGTTTGTTACTGGTTGAATAAATCAGCGGCCTCGCTGTAAGGACGAACAATGGGGAGCTGGAAGCATGTATACCCACTCCAGCTGTATAACGAGGGGTGGTTATCACCCCCCCTGGGTTTGATTGACAGATTGATTGACGGCTGTGGCCTGTCCATACTACTAATGATGGTAGATGTATGTGGCTTGATTGCCGACCTGTCATCCAGTGATTACTTTACTTTGTAACACAGAAACTGGCTTGACAGGGGATATTATTTACAATGTCTCATTGGATGTCATGATATAGATATAGAAATAGTATACCATATTATACATGCCTTAAATTAGTTCACATAGGTGTGTGTGTGTGTGTGTGTATACTGGATTAGTACGTTAATTAATGAATATTTCTAATGATAATTCCACCCATATAAAAACAATATTTATAAAAAATAAATGTTTATAAAAAAACAATATTTATAAAATAATAAAAAATAAATGATATCTTATTTAATTTTGTTCTTACTTGCCAGTAAGTTAAAACCGAGTTAGTATTTTTATTTTGTTTTGGGTTATTATTTTAGTTTCATATTTTATTACTTTATAGATCTGCTTGAAATTGTAATTTGTTTATATCACGAATTGTCAGTTTACAGAAGTTTATGTATATATTAATGAACATGTGTATATATACTGATTATTTATAATTAATCAGGTATTTTATTATCTTAAATTAATAGTTCACTGATTCTCATATGTAATTCAGAACATAACAAAGAAGAAAAGAAAATCAATTATGATACTGAAATAATAACATATTTGACAATACAACTTAACTCATATTTTACATTACATTAATTTACAGAAATATATTTGTTTTATCGGGTAAATTTCTAACAGGCTGCCAATTGTTAGAGAGTTCAAAATTGCATGCATTGCAACAGATGTTTTGTCATTTTTTTCATATGCATATATATAACTAGATAGATTAGTCACGTGAGAAATTATAAGTTGTGGAGCATATTGCCATTCAAATAGCCTATGCATCTAATTCAATGGGTTGAATTATCTCCACGTAATGTGTGCATGTGTGTGGGTGTGTGTGTGTGTGTGTGTGAGATCATATGTATGTGCATGTATGCATATGTATGTGTGTGCATGTGTGTATGCGTGTATGTCTGTCTGTGTTGTCATGAGTACATAATTACCTTCATGACTGAATTCAAGAATATATTTTCTTTCAAAATCATTTTGCTAACATCTTGACCTGTCAGTTTACGGCAGTAGTGGGTGAGTGAATGTGGAGTTTAATGTTGCTGCGGGAATCTTTCACCCATTTGCGACGATTTACGGCAGTAGTAAATCTACAATGTAGTACATGGTGCTACAACAGTGGCATCAAGCGACCGGTATCAGTACTACACTACAACAGTACAGACATTTCATCCTAGCATGATTGCATCAGAAAAGTAATTCACTGTCTGCCACAATGTTAAACTTTGGCTTGTGGTTCCATGTGCCAGCCATTAAATTATCCTGCCACCACCAGGGAAAACTCCCATCTCGACATTCCCACCCCACAATAATAATAATAATAATAATAATAATAATAATAATAATAATAATAATAATAAACTAATAAACTAACAATAATAATACATTAATAATAATAAGAATACATTAATAAGAATAATAACAACAACAATAATAATAATTTAAAATATGCTTGTCTTCAGGCTTGTGACATGCTCAAAAGCACATACTTTTGACTTAAATTGTTGCTTTGTTAAAAACATATGATGCAATGCATTTTAAGAGATTGCATCACAGAAGAAGAAAAAAAGTAAGAAAAAAATCCAAATTCAAATACACAAGACAAAAGTGCAAAGTCAGAGGTTGGGGGGTTAAGGGTCAGGTCAGTTGCATATAATACAACACTAATATTACCGGAACCCAGGTTACAATGACATTTGATATTATGTTAACCTAATGTTATTTCGATCAATTCCAAAAACCATGTAAACGTAAATTGTATTGCAAAGGTAAATCGATTGGTTAAAAAATGTTTAAGTATCAAATTTCACGTATTGAAGCTCCAGGGGTTTATTAAATATGCACTCTAAAGGTAGTGTTACACAGGTGACGTTATACTCGTATTACAAGGCCTTTCTTGCCAATAGATAGACAAATAATAATTACAGAATTAACCAGGCTTTATGGAATAGAAATCTCTACGTCAAAAGTGTTTTATGAAAAAGAATCTCCAAATAAAACACAAATTACCATAATTCCAACATCGTCTAATAAATATTTATCCGAAAATTTCCATGATTATCAATAAAACACTTTCAAGCCTGACCTGCGAGGAAACTATCTCCAAGGCAGAAGATCGAACTACACACCTGAACGCCTTAAAGGGCCGCGGCTGGTCGTAAACACGACGATTTCGAACAAGGAATAAGGAATAACCTGCTCCCGAGTGCATGGAATAGGGAATAACCTGCTCCTGAGTTCACTTCACACTGTGTTCATTGCTATTCATTGCAGTCAACAAATACATGCTCATGCCGTGTCGTATTCAGTAGCGCCTTTATCAGTAACTCCTCTATCGCAGGAATCTAACAAATTGTAGATCTCAATATATTTCATACCAGGGCAATAAAACAGAAGTCATTGAATACCCGTGTGCGTAGTAATACAGCCTTTGTGTGCTGCAGACTCTCAATAACAGAAATGATTACGCAGTTTACTTAATGTATATTGACAATCGTCTTTCACTCGGAATACCTACTAAACAGCATGTTTAAGCTGTAGCCTATGGGACATATCTATATTGGTTATCGTAAGATCATATATTATTGTCTCTGAATAAAAGGCACAATTTGGGGCAATATAAATTCAAGTTTTCTATTTTTAATTTCCGTTCTGCTCAATGGCAGTTCATTACATAAAATGGCAGCCATTTTGTTTGCTTCACCCTCAAAATATGTTATTTATTTATCCTTCATTTTGTTTGTAGATAATTAAATACATAAGGTACATGTAATATGGTATTTGTTGCGTTTGTATTTGTGACTGATCATAATATTCAAATTAACAGTACCACATGAAAACCATAGCATTGATTTTACCTGTGTTACTCTCAAAATTAAAACAAAATAAAAAAAAGTATAAAAATTTAATATAATAATTTCAACATATATATAGAATAAATGACTGAATGTATATTAATAACTAGCAGTATATTAGTTCCAACATAGACTTACATGACATTACCAAATGGTATCATGTTGTTAATAAATTCTGTCAATAAATCATGACCTGTTTATCTTGATGCATAATAACAAGGTCTCCTATGGCGCTCAATATATAGTGCACACATAGCGCAAATTCCCACACGTCAACCATGCATAATCCATGGAGACAGGCAGCAGGTGTATCATTAACCCTCTCCATTCTGAAGGCAACCAGAGATGCCCTAAAGGGCTGTACCTGTGCCTGATCCAGCAGCGAGAGGGTTAATAAACATGCACACCGATTCAGCAACACCTGACGAGAGAGGATTCTCAATATGTAACTGAATCTGTGACATCCCTTCCCACCCCACCCCCCCACCCCCCCAATCGCCATTTCAGCCTCACCCAACCACCTATCTCCCCACCCCACCCACACCCCCACCTCAAGTCCTACCTGTAAGATTGACAAGAGATTATCAATCGATCGTGACAGGGTGCAGCACACTGCATAGATATTGCTGCTTCGATGAATTCATCTCAACTCAGCGGTAGAACACTAGAACACAGGTTTACCATTTCAGATCCTTCAGATCTGTGTAATGCACTGTGTGATTCAGATCCTTCAGATCTGTGTAATGCACTCATAATGTTCTCATAATGACCGGAATACTGAGGACATATCTCTACTACATCTGAGCCTTGAATTCGGTATTTAAAAACTGATATACAACTGATATTCTACTGATAATCTACTGATATACAACTGATATTCTACTGATATTCTACTCTTGAAAATGTCTATCATTCCAGAGGCTGTATCAGACCAGTGGACTGCAAAAAAAATAATAATAATAATAATAATTTTAACATAGATGCCAGGTAATGAGAAAAATGCATCATTGGATATAACTTATTTGTTATATTTACAGATAGAATTCAATAAATTATAGTTGCATTTAGCGAATAAATATTTACATAATTAATAGACGTTCCTCAGCCAATTTCAGAAGCAATGTCTAAATCAGTAATTAATATTTCACCCTTAAATAGATGTACATTATGTCCGAAACATTTCACGTAATATATCTACAAATATACCTCATAGCTGAAAAGCATGAAAAAAGACGTGCCCAACTGAAACAATGTCGGCCAACTGAAACAAGCGTCACAAATCCTTTCATTCTGAAATCTTTACGTCACTGTCAACGTAAAAATCCCCAGTATTATCAAATGGCTTATATTGTAAAAGCCGATGTTGGTCAGTGAAACTAGTAATAGATCAATACCTCATCTCCAAAACTGACACAAGCTCATATTGGTCAAATCCATAAAATGTCAAATCTTGTGAAAGGGGAGGCAACTCCAGCGTGTTCTCAGAGAATCTCCGTTCACTGTGCCAGTGATTCTGTTATGGGCTCAAACATAGACGATCATTGTATCAATATAGCTATGGTAAACATAAATAGCTTGAATAAGGAGTCTTATTTAGAATGATAAAATATACAACATACAACTGTATGTTGGTTGACTAGATTAATTAATCAATTGATTGTTTGATTTATTGCATCAGCAATATATAATAATAGTAAGCAATTTAAAAATGTATACAAGTATGAAAAACATGCAATAAAGGTTAGACCTCACGGCTTGTCGATATATTTCATTTTACCTAAAAGTATGTACATTTAATTTGTCTACACACAAATTTTTATTTGGGCAACAAGCTACATTTTTCACTGGTTCAATATTTTCATATTTAGTGTTATTTCATAATTTTGTTTTCTGCTTCATATTTAAACCATAACACCAGGATATAATAACACTGGCAAGAATCTCTGTAAGATACAACAATGTACAATATGAACGCTAGGATATGTACTAACTGTATAACAGTCATGAATGAGCACCGTAACACCAGCATATATTATTAACACCAGCATATATTATAACAACTGGGGGTCAAACAGTGAAGAATAATACCATATGAACACTAGGCAATATAATAATAATAACTTACAACAGTTATGAATATAGCACCGTAATACCAGCATATATTATAACAACAGTGAGAGGTATAACACCATAATATTTACACCAGCATATTATAACTGTGGAGTCAGACAGGGATCAGTACTCTCTCCTGCATTGTTTAATGTAGACCAGGATCAGTACTAGCTCCTGCATTGTCTAATGTAGACCAGCTGACAAAATGGGCAGACCAATAGATTCCTGAGTATCTGCTTCAATGGGGGGAAGGATGTTACCACGGAAACGAGACACGTTATTATCTTAGCCTGTGCCGCTTCAAAAGCCCCGGCAATATTGCTGTCTGTGTTGTTATTGTTATTGTTATTTTTACACAGGAAAAGATCAGTGTGCCCTGGTATCACTTGCGATCTCTGTTTGAAAACACACAAAGCATATCAGGAGCTACGTTTTCTGTAAATAAATATAATTTACAGTAATTCCTATAATTCCAGTTTTTGTGCTACGTTTCAAGTTTGATGATGAAAAAACATAGTACTGTGCAAAGAAATAGACAGGGAGTGATTTAAGGTTTGATGCTATTTTTAACACAGTTTAAATGCGGTTTAGCAGGCAGTTTTAGTGCTATTGTGAACAGTTTTCAATTGTATTTCGAATACGATTTCAGTGTTATTTTAAACATAACTTCAATGATGAATTTTATTTTGAACACAATTTTAATGACATTTCAACATTTTCACTACCATTTAAATACTATTTCAATGTCAATATATATCCAATTCTGTCCAAAAGTATCTTTCCAAAGTATTCCAATTTGTGAAATACCTATTAATTATTATATTAAATCAACAAAATAAGACCCCCATTTTATTACTTAGTAAAAAAACTCATAACAAATATATCATAATAAATTACATGTATAATTTACAGTAATTCTAATAATACCAGTTTTGTATTGCATTTCATCTTTTTATAATAATAAAATAAACCAAAAACATACCATGCAATCAAAACAACAAAATGTAAAATAAACATATAAACAATATTTGTCCACAATTCATACATCAATATACAAACAGATTCACGCATTGAACATCCACACAAACAATGCCGTGCAATGGCCGCCCGCGATCGTTCTCGCGATGATCTAAGTCCATGTGATAAGTGACGACAACAACGGCAATCAGCGCCGGCCAAATTTCCTGCAGGAAGTTGGTGCAAGGTGTACACTGGAAGAGAATCAATGGGTGAACACCGCGCCGACAAAGGGACTCCGAGCCGCCCATTGATTTTCGCCACAAAGGACTAATACGGCTTAATGAACGCTGAAGAGGTATTAACCACACTGGACTGATAATATCTACCGGCTTCATTTGGTTGATGATGCTGCTTGCTATTGTCTTTCTCTCTCTTTCTTTTTCTTTTTCTTTCTTTCTTTCTCTCTATCTTATATTTATTTCTTCCTCTCTTTTTACTCTCTCCATCTTTCATATTTATCTCTCTCCTTGTCTTATATTTATTTCTCTCTCTCTCTCAACCTCTCTCTCTCTCTCACTCTCAACCTTCTCCCTGCTGGATTAGGCACATGTACAGCCCTTGCATCTCCAGTTGCCTCCAGCATGGAGAAGGTTAATCTTTCTCCCTACGTTTTTCCCCTCTCTCCCTCTCCCCTCATCCTCCCTCCCACAGTTCATGCCAAGCTTGTAGTTATTAACTTCAGAGTCTTGTCTATTAATGTTAGCCGTGGAGGACTGACAGCGAGCTCGGACTAAGGACTGTCCACATAACATCCTGCCAAGGTATCTAACGGCTGAGCTGGCCAATTAGCTTCTGGTGGCGATGTCTGATGTCTTCGTGGCTACTTTGGTACCTCTGGCGGTCATGTGATCATGGTTAGGGAGATGTCATTATTTTTTAGCGCTGATGATGATGCTGAGTGTGATGGGGGTTATTGGGGTATACTGTGGTTTAGAAAATATATTTTTACATATATTAATGTTTTTTGGTCATGTAAAAACGAACAATATTAGGCCAAGTTCACAAGAAAATGAGCAGTTAAGATGCTACAATCAATTCATGAACCTATGCAACACCATCAGAACCTGACCTTCTAGTAGACAATGCAATACCATCGACAATGCTATATACCATCACGACACTGCTATACAATGAGGACAGCACCTACTAGCAGACAACACTACACATTAGGACCCTTCTCTTCTAAAACCTCCATCTTGGAACCACGGTCAATGCTGACATTCATACTTTGTCAGACATGACCCTGGTTGACCTTCAACACTTGGCACTGACATTGCCCCTCTCAGAATCGCTTGTCAGTCAACAGTCCCCATCACTCAATTCAATTACCTCCCTTCTTCTGGGAGAGATCCGCAGCATTCGCCATGATTCGGCAAATAAGCAGATTTCCATGCCAGAACTCTTGGTCTTGAATAATCAATGCTACACAATCGCCAGCTAATTGCCGTTTGCATTTGACTAATTCCGCCAATACAATCCTTCCCCATCTTGTGTGTTTTCATCATCAATGTCGGCTATTGTCAATTAAGTCGGAATTATTTACAACCTATTAGCGTGATTACCACGTATCCTACATATATTTACCACATCCTGTCATTATCAGTGAACCTTTGTGCTAGGGCCAACTTGGAGATGCCGTACATGACTGTATTATTCATCCAACATCATGCACATGGAGAATTCAATGTACATTATTTATTATTTAGATTTTTATTATTTTGAAAAAAAAGAAAATAATGATTAAATAAATAAATAAAATAAGTTAATGAATGAAAATGAATGAATGAATGAATGAATAAAAAATAATAATAATAAATAAAAACAAATAAATAAATAAATAAATAAATGAATGAATGAATGAATGAATGAATGAATGAATGAATGAATGAATGAATGAAATGTTTAATACTTTAAATGTCAAACAATTAAATAAATAAATACTGGTAAGTAAATAAAAACCATCAAACTAACAAGCAAAGAAACAAATAATAAATTAAAAAAGAAATTACACAATTCAGGAAGTGCATAACCAGGCTAAGTTTTTATGATAACAGGAGTGAGAGCGATGCAGGTTTGTCTATATATACATAGAATCGCATAACTGTTGCATGTTTGTAATTGTAGACCCTACCAAAGTTAGCAATGTAAATGTTCGGAATAAAAACACTACACCTTGGCTTGGTTAAGTTGACTCCATATACACTGGCAGCCATGATCATACAGTTCGAATATCAACATCCATGGCCCCGTGCCATTAAACCATCTCCTTCCCACGGCCAACCACATATGCCCTACAGATACGTCAGTGCTCTTAACCCAGCATGGAAGTAAAAAAAATGAAAAAGTACGATTTCAGAAACAAGCCCCGCTCGGTTCTCTCAAGGGGACTCGGATTTGAGTCAACAACCTCCCCCCCAGTCAGGTCTCTTTCTAACGAAGACAAAGCTTAAATGGGGCTCCATGTCTATGAACATTGATTAATCAATTTGGTAACCACCAACTTCCAACCGTTCTCTTTCCTGTCTTCAATGGATGTTTAACGTTACTAAGCACATCCCTGCCGGGGCTCCGATTGGTCGAAGCGTAAACCAATAAACCGAGGCCGCGGGCACAGGATGTTCCACCATGTTTGACAATTAGCTTTCACAGTCAGGGTTAACTTCTTGTCAAATTCCATTTCCACGGCATCCTTTGGAGAAGTAAGAGCTGATATTGCTCCACAAATTGTCACCTAGGAGCGAATGGGAGTCAAACGGGAGTCGAACGGGAGTCGGGATTTGTTCCACTGCCAAGATGTCCGCCGTTGTGCTTGGGAGGACTTTAGTTTAATACTGGAAGTTATTTTAAACTTTGATACAAACTTTTTTATGCCTTTGGATTACATGTTGAGAAAGATTATGCTGAATTAATTGTGACAACTCTCATTGCCCAGTAGGGAGATACCAGTATCACCAGAAAATTATATTTTTTCAACCAATTAAATTGCTAGAAATATCATAATTGTTTTACACTAATTATTACTTAACACCATTTAACAACAATTTTTCAGCAATTATCAAACACAGCCGACAATTGTGCAAAATTAATCAGAATGTCCCAAAATTAGCCTTACATCCCCACCCCCCACACACCCCTGCCTGGCCAAAATAGCCTCGAACCCATCCATAGATGGGACACCAGACGTGGGAAGACAACTCTAATTTCCCCAGACATCCTCAGACCGGATAAGTCCGAGCCCC
Organism: Lepetodrilus galriftensis; assembly: GCA_032361785.1. Classification (NCBI taxonomy): domain Eukaryota; kingdom Metazoa; phylum Mollusca; class Gastropoda; order Lepetellida; family Lepetodrilidae; genus Lepetodrilus; species Lepetodrilus galriftensis. The sequence goes on from JAUTBZ010003349.1 coordinate 14,186, forward strand.
ACCAATTTCCATAATTCCGATATCACGCGCTTGCTAAGTAACATTGCTAACCTATGATCATTGTCATCAAATATGTAGTGATTCTATCACATATACACATGTCCCTCGAGCATTTCCGAGTTACTGTGACAAAAGCAATGAACCATAGGGCGCGACAGACGGGACATTTCGAGGACAATGTGGTTAATATATCCGTTTATTGTGTCTCGTGGACATCACACACAGTCCAGTCCTGATCCAGGATTTAACCCTAGCTGGTCTTCTAAGACATCAGAGATAAACTCAAACTTCTGATGGCATGCAACATTTAACCCTCTTCATCTTAATAGTGACGCTCACAGATGCCAGGCATAGATAGAGATTATTTCAGCAGTAAGAGGGTTAAATAAAAACGACTGCTTTGTTTGAGGACATACTGATGATATTCCGAAAAAATTCCGGAATATATATTTTTTCAAGATGGCTACCAAGGAGAAAGTATGACACTACGGGCATAGAATTTACAATGTTATACGGTTGCATTTTTGTTAGTATTACAAGTCTGTTTTTTAGGTACAGAATTCCAGTTTTATGTTAACATCATAAAACCAAAGTGCTTGCAATACTTTCTGAACTTTCAATCAGATTAATGACATTCTTTAAATGTTTGTGACATTGTGAATTTCCCCCAAGTCATTCTAGCATTTTTTGACATTTCCCTGACACTAAGTGTCTATTGATAATGTTTCCCTAGCACATACTCCCTATCCCTAAACAATTACCAAAACATAAATAAAGCTTTTAATCACCATAAACTTCAAGCCCTGCATGGCTGAGGAATTATTTCAAGATGGCAGCCGTATCACGTTCAAGATGCATAACTCCGTCTGGGCAACGTCAGCAACCCGTGTTATCACTGATCCACTTAAACCCAGACATAGGAAACTGTACTTTATACCTGCTGGCTGGCCGCAGTAATAAAAACTAGTTGCCAGGTGAATATTATTTTGCTACACAACAAAGTGTTGAAATTAGTTGTCATGTGGATAGTCTTTTGCTACAACAAGGTGTTGAAACGTCACCTTGGGGGCAGCCATTAAATGGGAAAATATGGCCCATATTGTTTCAATGAGCTGCCCGCAGGCTTTCATAATGATTAACATTATACCTGTGTACTGTATTTCATACTGGATCACCAACTCCATTACGACAGTGTAAATAATTATTCTATGGTACACCTTTATAGGACATTTGATGAAATGATACACCTGTAAGACATTTTAAAAATACATCTAAACAAATATTTTAGGACATTTTTATTTTTCACTTTTAGTGAGACCTTGTCTAGGACATAAAAAAAAGTAACCATTTACCTTTAGACTTTTTTGAGATGTTTAGTGAGACTATTTTGTTTACATAAAAAAAAATTGATTGTTGAGACCTATTTTCAAGGACATGAACATGTTTTTTCTCTCACTTTTATACTTCTTTTGTGTTACTTTTTTAGACTTATTTGGCAAGACATTTTTAATACATTTAGTGCAAATGGCTAATTATAGGACCAAAACTGATAATTGTGTGTAATTAATTATGGTAAAATATTACCCTGAGATATCAATATTAAGCTTGTATGACAAAATGAACCGAAAACTGAAAGAAATAAAAAATATTGTTAACGTTATTCTTCGTTTAGGTAAACATTCACGCCGAGAAAGCAATCACAACTTAATCCACCAGCGAAAAGTTCAAGTAAACATTAGAATAGTCCCCCTTTCTCTTTTTCACTTTCTCTTTTCATATTATAATTCTCTCTAAATCAAGAAATCATTACTTTATCAAAAACCTCGGATACCCGTTTTACGCAACTGTCGCGTAACCATGGTTTCAGTCCGTCACATCGACGGTTAGAACTTCTGGTATTTAGCTAGTCCATACACTCGTGACAATTTCAAACGTAGATCTTTCCTTGGTATTCAACCGTAAAACATTCCCATTAACAAGTTTTCGGGGCTGAAATATCAACTTCAAAAGCTTTGGCATTTGCACCTAAACCCTGAACAAGAGGATTTGTTTTGTATACTCTCCAAACAGGCTGAGATTAACATTGGACAAAGGTGTTCATGCTCGACACGTCGCATGTAAATAAAATGCTGAATTTGGCGAACAAAGGACGTCCATTATACTTTCTACATACTTGTATTAACGGGCATGAAATATTTACATCTTATTGGTCACAATTGACTGGGAGCTGTTGGGTTAGAATACAGATTTAACAGCTGGGGGTATTTTGTACACCCCGAGTGGCGGTTGGGGTACAAAGACGACTCGGACGTATGAACTGATCGGGTAAAGTTAGGAGTCAACTATCGCCATAATGGGGCGTGCGTTATTCGTGAAATTATACATGGTGTCCGCGATGCATGAGTAGATCGGTGTGTTCAGGTGGATAGAGAGAGAGTAGATAGCTTTCTCAGTTTCTGGTTTAGTCACATTTTCTGACTTTACAACTAAAGCCAGGTACTGTGACTAAAGTCAGAAAAACTACAACTAAAGCCAGGTACTGTTACTAGTTTCTGGTTTAGTCACATTTTCTGACTTTAGTCACAGTACCTGGCTTTAGTTTCTGGCTGCTTAGTTAGTTCAGTTTCTGGCTTAGTAGCATTATCTGGCTCAAGATTTTATGTTGCTATAGGAAAGAACCCAAAATAGGCAACATTTCTTCTCGGGTAATAATGATAAAAAAAATGTATTATTACATACATTTTGTCAGACACGTGGCCATAATCATACATAAAATTTACTGACAAATATAGATTAGCACGTAATGTTTTCATGATGATGGGCCTTATGGTAGCACTGCTTTGTTAAACCTGTGAAAAATGACGATTACTGCTTTTGACGTGATCGTTAGCACTAGGGCATATATCCAAATCCGCAGATAAACACATTAGAGGGGCCATGTGTCGGAAGGGATATCCCCAAGCATCTGGTAGGCGTGTTCCGAAAATTTCCAGCTGGTTGGAAGGTTTTTTAAATTAAATAATTTAATATTTTTTTCAGTAAAAATATTTATGATTGTGCTACTACTGACATTTACTGTATTTAACAAAATTATCGCATCCATAAAATTACAATTTCACTCATAAACGTCAAATGTAAATGTACACAGAACACAAGTTCTGGATATGTTTTATGGAGCTTTACATAATAATAAAAATAATAATGTGTGCATTTATATTGTGCCAAATCCACATTTTAAAGTATGCTCAAAGTGCTATATTATTACCCTTGCCAACGATTCGGTGTGCTCTAATTTTCATTCTCAACTCCCTGGGGATCATACAACCCAAGCTACATAACCTTCTCCCTACTGGAGTCAACTGGAAATGCCCCTCAAATCAGTGATAAAATTAAACAAGAATGTTCCAACATTTAACGCCACGTATCAAAGACGAATATTTTACATGTTCGAATAAATTCTAAAACATTTTTTCCAAAAAAAAATCAAACGGAATTGGATGTTTAATTATGCGTTCGATCTTCTCTCGTCACCATCAGCAGCGGTATCCAGAGCATTACTATCGCCATCACTGCACTTCATTTCCCAGAACTCCTTGCTTCGTTTCTCATCTGTCACCATTGTCGCCTGACTGTCTCGGACAGAGCTCCAGGCTCAGATTAATAACCTAAATCCTCGATAGTGATTACAAGTCTTTGATCTCGTATCAAATCACAACCGTGGAAAAATGTGTAATATTTCCCCATCTTTGGTAAAAAAATAATTATGAAAAATATTTTATTTTATTTTTATTTTTTTTATCATGGGCTAAGGTTTTACAAACTCTGGCAAGTGCTATACATCGTGAGCTAAGGTTCTATTATTATTTGAGCTGGTGTTGACATTTGTCAGTTGTCACGGGATAAAAGGCGGTATGACTGGACAGCCACTCAGAGTTAGCGACGAGGAACATCGATGTGTGACCACACAACTAGATAATTGACTCGGACGCGGTTCTGAAAAGCCACAAGACCTCAATCCCGCCATTAACGAACGGTGTCTAAAACACCGTCAATTTCAGACACCGGCAAAGACCCAAATAAGGTCTTCAAATAGGGTCTTCTCGAGGACTATCATGTAAATATTGATCGCCTGGGGGTCGAAGCTGTTTACTTAGCACAATTCCCTACTGACAGGAAAAGGAAAACAAAAACGGTCCCTTTCGTACTGCATATCGACACAGACCGTAAACCAAGATTTCACGGTCCGAAACGAGTCAAAGCAATTGTAAAGTGTATGTCACGGTCTCTTCGCAGGATTACACAATGGAAGCCTGCGGTTTGATCTGTTCTCGAGCAGCATCAGCCGATTCTCAGACCTCACTGTGGCTCGCTTTCTATTCAGACGTAACCCTACGCCCGAGAGGCATAGATCAAAAAATAATCCCAGCTTCGCTTTATCGATTTTTATCACAAGCCTTCCAGTGGAGCGCATTAAACAGTGAAGGAGAAAGCTTCGGCCAATAAAACTGTTAATGAGTGAGATTTAACTACACATTTTGCATTATGCTTTTCGAAGAGTTGCACAAGTCAATTCTCGACATACGGGTCGGCCATTTTCTCTTGGCAATGTTTTGCGAGATGGGCAGCTTGAAATCCTTAAACTACGCCTTCCAGAGCTTTGATCTTAAGACATGAAGATGATGAATAACACACAAAACTACTGCAAGGAGGTTGAAGTGAAAAAAAAACATGAGAAAGAGAAAGCTCTTGTATTCCATAGGAGCCTTTGGTCGAAAAACTGAAAACATCCGGAAGAGTTTGTTATTAATCAAAGGCTCCAACGAGATCATTAACACAATTTACTTTTTTTTCTTGCCTTCCAACATTTTGAATCTTTGATAAATCGGAGTCCAGCACGACTTGGGAGTTGAACTATGCATTACAATTTTTTTCTTAACTGTGTCATGATTGTTAGTGAAGAATACATAGCTATGGAAAATCACAGTGAAAAAGAATAATGAATTCTACATAAATTATAAACAGAAAGCGAATATTTAGAGGTAAATTAATATAAATTTTTTCAAATAAACAAGAAATAAAAAAAAATATATAAATCATGTTGAATTTGTTATTATTCTAATCTATTTCAAAGTCCTGACAAGAAAAGAAGATAAAATTTAAAAAATAAGATTTACACATATTGCATGAGAACCTCAGTAAATATTTCCCTCATTACCTCATATACATGAAGTACTAATGTAATATTTCTCTACCGAGCTCAACTGCACATAAACATAATGGTTTGCAGTTACACCGTCTACTTCTAGATTTTCATTTAGATAAACGTTCTTTATGAGTGGCAGCAAAAGGAGCAGAAAGGGAAAAGAAAATCCACTTCACTACGATGCTGGTGGCGCCAATTTTATATTTAACCTTTGAACCTTCAATATGTTTCGAGTTGTTTCTTTCTCAGATCATGTCAGTAACATATCTGGGGGGAAAACACCATTCTAGGGTTAAACATCTTCACTGTGCACGTGACGAAATTTGGCAGTAAAATCTTGATAATTTCAACATCATCAAAACATTTCTGTGCTCCTTTTTTGTCTATTTATTTCCGCAATGCTGGGTTAGTCCTCTGGAGTTGCAGGAATTGTTTATATATCGAGACGAGCGGTATAGAGGCTACACTAACAGTACCGGGGATTGATGTCGGAGTTCCAGGGGAAAGATTGACCAATCGGTTTCACTTTCAGACACACACACAAACACAAACATTAGACTTTGATCAAATATTGCTACAATGCTGGAGATAAAACACAGGTTGTGTGAATTCCGTGGAACACAATGGCGAAATATCTCCACACAAATAGATGTATACGCGACACACTCACACATTTCTAACAAATTTATAGGTAGCATGACGAAATTGTTGGCTGCTTTTTTGTTGTTTTTGTAATTGGGGCTTCGAATCGCTTTCAAGATTCTTTCACTTTTATCATGGCTTATACATCAGTGACTGTGGAGAATATCATTGGGCCATTTCTCCTGATGCTAAAGGTGTCCTAAGGACGAGTAGGAATTCATGTCTTTTGTGAACATTTGTTATTTGTATCATTATTCGGGCGAGTACGTTTTAAAGTTAGTTATTATCCCTGTGTGGATATACCTGTCAGTAACTGGACCCAGGCCTATCATAACATTCTCACTAAAGGGCTTCATTTATCAGTCCAGGAACCCAATCACTCCACAAACCCTCAGCACACCTTTCTGCCTCGCATGCTTCTCACTCCACAAGTCTCAAGCAGCTAACTCCACACTCCGAGTAATCCTTCCGTTATTGCGGTGCTTCCGGAAAACATTAATGGATCCGCAGTGGAGATCAAGACGGATAACATGGTGATGCAAAACCGAACTGATGAAAAGTACAAAATGCTTTGGAGCTACATATGAGACAGAACTGATGAAAAGTGCAACATGGTTTGGAGCCACATACGAGATCGGACTTATGAAAAGTGCAACATGGTTTGGAGCCACATACAAGATCGGACTTAGGAAAAGTGCAACATGGTTTGGAGCCACATACGAGATCGGACTTATGAAAAGTGCAACATGGTTTGGAGCCACATATCAAACTATACTAGTGAAAAGTGCAATATATGGCTTGGAACTACATATTGAAATGGAACTGATTCTTTGGAGCCATATAGGAAATAGAACTGATGAAAAGTGTAATATGGTTTGGAGCCACATATCGAACTGGAGGAAAGTGCAACATGGTTTGGAGCCATATATCCAACTAGTGATAATTGCAATGACTTGTATAATTAATAACCTAAAGATAAATATGATTTGAAGTGTGAGAGTGAATATGGAGTTTAACGCCGCTGCAGGAATCTTTCACCCATTTTCGATGATTTGAAGACACATACAAAACCAAACTGATGAAAAGTGTAATACTGTTTGGTACAACATATCCTACTAGGTGCAATGATTTGTAAACTAATATGTTTAGGAGCCACATACAAAACTGATGAAAATTGTAATGTTTTGGATTCACATTACATAACCAAACTGATGAAAGCATTTAGCATGAGCCAATGAAACATGTGAATTTTCACATGTCATTTATTGGTGAAATGTTTATTATGGTAGGATAACCTGTCACAATGGTGTGTAATAGTAACACCCACAAGTCTACAAGTTGTGTAATGTAATTAATACTAATAAAACATTTAAGCAACCCCTGGAACAAATCGTAGGGACCATCTATTGCATTGTATTGCATGAATAATAATTTAATGTCTGACCTTCATTCTGTAGAATTCACACCTACGTGTTATGGTTAATAGCCTGAATCTGTTTGCTCATTTTTTTCCACAACTTTAAGACCTACTACAAAAAAGTTATTGTTGGGTATAGTGAAGATAATCTGTGTATCAATTGTTTTCGACAACTCTGAAATCTATACCTGATTGCGAGTATACATTGCACTTTCAACCAGAACATTCAACCCAACCTAAATTATTTACACAGCATTATACAATGGAGGCTGCAATTCCAGGAGAACACAATCAGACTCGAACAATTAAACGGAATCATTTCAATCACAATGGCCGCCAAATTCTCCCCGGATAAAGGGAGATCATCCATCAATGTCAGCAGACAGGTGTGTTTTAGTGGATGTCTAATCCCAGAGTCACACCTTCTCTTGTCGCGATCTCGCTCGGGTCCGATGGTGTCATTTCTTTTCGTTTCTTTCTTTGCTTGTGTCTTTCGCCTGAACAGGTTTCTGGCCCCACGCAAACCCAATGTCCCTGCGGTAGCATGAAATATCTGGCGTGAAATGGCGTCTCGGTAACCTGTTAATGCAAACACTCCCAGAGCGTCTCTGAGGCAGTCTGTTCTGATCTCCGTGGCTCTATCGGTTGTAATCATATTATTTTCGGCTGCACCGATGTTTGCATCCAAACATGTCAAACTCGATCCCTGTTGGATTGGTTGGTTGGTGGAACATTTCTACACAATGCCGCAGTTAACCCTCTCCCTACTGGATTAGGCACAGGTACGGTTCTTCAGGGCATCTCCGGTTGCCTCCAGCATAGAGAGAGTTAATAATGAAAGACGTGACTGACGTAAAATACTAAAGTATGAAGAAAAAATAAATTAAATTAAATTTACCACCCAAATTTTAAAAAAAGACAACAAAAAACCATTCCTCTCAGTACCATGGGAAGGTGGTTAAACACAATTTCATCTAGTTTGAGAAATTAAATTTTAAAATGTGTAATGATATGGGCAGCATACCAAATGAACATGAAAGCAATGATGACAATCAAGAAAATGGAACAGAATGGGATTGGAGGAGATGGAGAAAAGGAAATGGCGGGGGGGAGGGGAAGGGGGAGGATGGATCAAGGTGGAATGCCCACCCTCACCCTCTCACTGGAGACCCCGCCCATTTCCCTCACACCCCACCTCCTCCTCTCCAAACCTGGGTCTCCAGAAGCCATGACCTGCGTGACCTCACAAGGCTACAGGACCACCCCCCCTCACATCTCACAACACTCACACATACCTGCACGGCCCCACTGTTCACACACCCTCTCTCCCACTTGCCAACAAGAAGTGTCTCTCGGGCCACCAAATTCCCCCGAAGCTATCGGGGCCTCGAAATTCCCCCGAAGCACCACTCACAAGCAGGACACGAGTCTTTCAGGGGTACTCCTTCTCGTTGCGTCCTCTCCCCACATTAATTTTTTTTAAATCCCAGGGTGAGATGCCCGGCCGACATGTCCTGCCGATGCGACTACGTTGACGATGGTGACCGGAGATAAGCTGGAGCCTAGAACCAAGCAAGAGATGGCAGCCCCATCTACTGAAAATTTCATTACGGTTCGGCCGCTATTGATCCAGTGTACTGCTCATTAGGGAAATTACCGGCGAGTGGCGGTCCGATCACCAGGCGCCCGCGATCACCTCCGCCCGCAACATCGTCCGTTCGGCGCGAGACATGCTGATACGCGGTCCCGTCGGTCCCACGATAAATGAGGCGAGAATCTCGTCCTTCTTCAGGACCTGTGAGCAAACAGTGCGGTTGTTGAGATAAAGACCTCTGTTCAGATGTTATTTGTTCATATGTGTACAGATGGCCTGTGTTCCGATGTTGTTCAGATGGTCTGTTCAGATGTTATATGTTTAAATGATCAGATGGTCTGTGTTCACATGTGTTCAGATGTTTTCAGATGGTCTAAGATCAGAGGTTTTGTGTTCAGATGATCCGTGTTCCACTGGTCTGTTCAGATGTTATTTGTATATGTACAGATGTACAGATGTTCCGATAATCAGATGGCCTGTGTTCACATGTGTTCAGATGTTTTCTATGATCAGAGATTTTGTGTTCAGATGGTCTGTGTTCCAATGGTCTGTTCAAGTGGTCTTCATACGTGTTCAGATGTTATTCAGATGTGTTCAGATTGTTTCAATGATCTGTGTTCAGATGCTTTCAGGTGGTCTATGCATACATTATGTGTTCAGATGGTCTACAGACATGCAAATAGTCTCTGTTTAGATAGCTTGTGTTCTGATGTTCTGTCTTCTAATGCTCTGTGTTCCAGTGTTCTGGTCTATGCCTATGTTCTGCTACACGTTCCGATCTGAGTTCCGTTGTTCCGGCAAGTGGAGGCGTCGACATCCAGGTGTCAAACAACAATCACAGACACTCGCAGCCACAGAGCACACTCCGCAAACAAAACGTTAATTCGCCGGTCGAGCGCAACACGGGATGCCAGCGTTTTGCATGTTTAGCACATACTCATGACATGCATCCTCCAAGCTCTCACAATTCCAGGCATGTACGCTCGGGGAGGGGGGGGGGGGGAATCATCCCAACGCAGGCCCTAAATCATCATGGTCCATAGCATTGCGATACTCGGTTCACGCTCACAAAACACAGGGACTTCAAAAACCTCGGATGTCGGATTGCCAAATGGTTTTTAACAAGTTCTGGTGGACAAAACTCAACACACTGAGATTGTAACTCTCTGTGCTGAGATTGTAACTCTCTGTGCTGAGATTGTAACTCTCTGTGCCGAGATTGTAACTCTCTTTGCCGTGATTGTAACTCTCTGTGCTGAGATTGTAACTCTCTGTGCTGAGATTGTAACTCTCTTTGCTGCGATTGTAACTCTCTGTGCTGAGATTGTAACTCTCTGTGCTGAGATTGTAACTCTCTGTGCTGAGATTGTAACTCTCTGTGCTGCGATTGTAACTTTATGTGCTGAGATTGTAACTCTCTGTGCTGAGATTGTAACTCTCTGTTGTAACTCTCTGTGCTGAGATTGTAACTATCTGTGCTGCAATTATAACTCTCTGTGCCGAGACAGTAACTGTCCACGCTTGTAACTCTTCACGCTGAGATAGTAACGACTCCCTCGCAAATCTTTCTCTTTCAGATTTCAGATACAACTAAAAGATTTAGGAGGAAAACTGCAGTTTCGCAAAGCAGACTCTGTGTTTCAGTGCAGAGAAACGTGAAGCTGAACGTGGTATTGATTCTGGCACTGATAGCCACATCTTCACACTGACAGCCACATCTTCACGGTATTAGCCACATCTTCACATTATTAGCCACATCTTAACATTAGCAGGTGTTGTCGCCAGCAAAGTCATCTGTGTGCTTCAAGATACCTACACTTAACCCTCTCCCTGCTGAAGGCAACCATTGATGCCCTAATGAGCAGTGCTTTTGTCTAATCCAGCATGGAGAGGGTTAATGTTAAGAAATCTACAGCTTCTGTTACTGTTATGTTAATGTGTAATATACTATAAACCAATAGTTTAACATTATTATAATTAGTATTTTAACAAAATAATATCTATTATAATTAGTATTTTAACAAAATAATATCTTAACACTTCAATAAACTCGAGGCAACAGCCCATCTCGCTCTCAATCTTGAATTACCAATTTTCATAAATATGTATAGTATGACTTCTACTCCAGTAAACAGTACAACTGGTAACTTCTTATACAATGGATTAATATTCATGAAATTCAAACATTATCTGTTCATGCAATATACAATGATAACATAACGTACTAACCGGTTGCAAAATATTTTGTTTGAGCATGGTCAACACTTTAGTTCCCTAGATAGACGTGCACATAAACTGATGACATCACAAATGTTGTGTAGTATCATGACAGGAAGTACTTATCTTCAACATGCCTTAATAACACATTAATAATACATCAAATTTTTCAATTCAATATTCTTTAAAACGTAAAAAATGACAAAAGGATAAATTCAGGATGCAATCAGAACATCTTTAACCTTTTAACTGCCATAGAGAACCATGAATAACCTAGCACTAGTAGGTCAAAGGTTAATACAATGATCTACATATCCAAGACCTGTTTCTGAATATAAATTACTTTGCTGTCTATATTCGTCTCAATAGATCTGAAACATGAAAGGCTATCAAATTCTTTTTCCAACACCTGCAAGCCATGCATTCATTCATTCATGTAGTTTATCTTCTCATCATCACAGTCGAGAAAGAAAAAAAAGAAAACTCACGTCAATCTATGACATAAAAAACATATCCTCCCCCCCACCCCTCCCACTTCCCCGTTTCAGTGTATCGTTTATCTCAAGACTACAAAACTTAAAGAGATTATTCCCCCGAACCTGCCCCATCAAACTCTTTTCATGAATTTTTTCCACGTCAGATTACCTCATCACTGTTGCGCATACACCGTCTAGCGGCTTACTAAACAGCGGCTTACTAAACAACGGCTTACTAAACAACGGCGCGAAACATGCCACGCGTCGAGACGTCATGACAATGAGGTTCCTCTGCTGTGATGCTGCTGAATCTACCGGCAGATCTACGTGTATTAGTCTAGCCTCTGGGAGGGGGGGCAACTTCCCTCACCCCCCCCCCCCTCACCCCACCCCAGGCCATCATGTCTCACAAGCATCTCCTCCTTCATGTACATCCATCTATCCGCTCATTAGCTGGATCAATTCGCAGTGGCAAGTGTATGTGTGCCTGTGTGTGCCACCGTTGCGAGCCGATTGTCTGCGATCTTTGTCGACTGAGAGAGACGCCAATTTCTTAACTAACCCTACAGCACACTGATGTTTTGCCAGCCATATGTAAGGAATTTGAGCAGAACCTCGTTCGTTCGATACCTCTCCGCCTAGATCAGTAGGAGAGGAGGCATGTCTAAAAGTGCAGTGTAACGGCTGGTATGGCAAGGGTGGATGAGTTACCTCCCTTGTCAGTCGAGAGTAACTTGACTTCGGCAAAGTGATTGATTTGGGGTTTAAGGCTGTATGGTAATGAATGACCTGCTTAGAGAAGGAGGAAAAGTAATGATAACAATGTGTTTGGTTGGAGCAGACAGATCAAGGGAGATAACTACGATATCACGTACAGGATTCAGACTCCTAACGTTAAAACGCGTAGCTTGCGACTATCTCAGGATCTCTTATATAAACGATAGTTCTTAAAATATATGGAATGAACTCAGGATATTGATAAAGCATACATAACTGAATATTACTCACACCTCCGTGGGATTGATTGAATTAATGTTTAACGTCGCGGCGGGAATATCTCACCCATAGGCGACGACACCTCGGGAGGTATATAATATAAAAATCAAGGTTTGATCAGAGTTTCTATTAATAATTATCCATAATTTGTTTATTGCAGTTGTTTTTTTCTATCCTTGTTTGTTCACAATGTATTTTCTTTCAGGTTCTATTTCTCACAAACTGAAAATAATCTCAACAAACCATTCTCATAGACCGGCGTTTCTCATAGACCGACAAAGTCTGATTGCGACAAAGCATGTTTTTCCAAGATGTGATATCTGTTGGCTTACTCTACGCTGCTTCAACGTATTCAGAAATCCCCTCCAGACCTGGCGTTAACTGCCACAATAATCAAGTTTTCCTGCTTTCCTCCATTAACCATGATCCCCCGGGACCGCCTGCAACATGACTTACAAACTGTGCCAGAGACAAAATGGCCGCCCCTCAAAGCACGAGCCTTCAACCTGTGACTGTAATTTGAGAGAGATGTTATAAACTTGTCACTTTTCCTCCTCCCGGTGTGGTCAAACTCTCTGTTCATCAGCTCACAGATTCTGTGAGTCAATCGCAGATTGCGCAGTTGCCATGGCAACCAATCATGCATTTCTGGCAACTGGTATGTTCTCCCCCATTGCCAGCTTAATGACACATAACGGGGATACTTCGATAATCACAAAGATTCAGGATCTTGTTCGTTCATCATTGGGATTTCAAATAAAATATAAGTTAAAAATTAAATTAAATGATGAAAAGGAAACAAACCTGAAGATATCACACAAATGTAATAACACTTAAACAGTATATTTCAATAACCACCATGATTTGAGATCCTGATCATCCTAGACTTATATGGAGTTGCAAATTAAATCAAGTAAAAAAAAAAATATTTAAAAAAAAAAAAATCAAGATAAACAAACCTGAAAATAAAAACTCAACGATGGAACAACTAAAATCAAATCAAATCAAAGTAAAACAAAAAATAATAATATTTCAAGATAAACAAACCTGAAAATTAAACTTGACAATGAAACAATTAAAATTGAATCAAAGTAAACATAAATAAAAATTAAATATTTAAAGATAAACAAACCTGAAAAACAACAAGTCAACAATGGAACAACTATACAATTTGGAATCACGCAAGTTTTTCATTTGTTTTTCTGGGACAATTTCAAATTTCTCGCATGAGATGGGGCTTATACGGTGAAGATATGACAGGTACTTACTGTTTTCTGAGTGGCGGTCTTGCACTAATGGTTGATAGACGCTCTCCGGCACTTCAGACAAGCGGAAAAACCATTTGATGTGCACCACTAGCGTATCGCGCTTGGTCTGCAATCAATGTACGACGACTTCAGTTATCGATACATAAAATGTACTTAAGTGTATTAACGAAGATGTCTTGTGTCTTCACACTAAAACCGATTCCGCATTAATGACAATAACATACCTGGACATACGATAAGCAAAGCTATGACAGTTTGTCAGAAGGGAGTGGTTTCTTCTAGAAAAGGTGTTGTGGAACTTTAATTTGACAGTTTTCTATTTTTTATTTTAATTTTGCTCTTCTGCTAGGAAGTAGAACTATAGCTCATCGGTAACAAAAATAGAGGATTATTAATCCGACAATGACGTCAATTGTATTAATCACGAGTACAGTCGATCCCCATTTACGGTATCTAGACGGTTGCGTTGCCAGTAAAATCATGCGAGTAACTGAATTTCCGGATGTCTGAATTTATATAGTATCGTATACACAATGATCCATGACATATAAATAGTATTTGTTCATACAATCGTATATATGTTATTGTGCATGTAACGTCGTAAAGTATTTGCAATTCTGTGATATTAACTAAATTTTTAATCCAATCTAACTGACGCTTTGCATTTGCATGTCCTTGATTTTAGCTCCAGTTAGAAATTTAAAAGAAGGTTAAATCTTAAGTTTTATTTTACCGATGTATTGAACAATGGTATCAAAATTGACCTTAAATCTTACTGGTACTATCATACTACGTTAATTACATTTGTGGGTATTCAATACGGTTGGAGTAAAAATAAATTATACATAGCAACAAAACTAAGTCACATAAGGATGAAAACCTCATCAATTTCTGATGAGAAAAAAAAGATTGCTGAACGACATCAGATAATGGAGAATGTAAATTTAATATATGCAAAATCTGACAACCGCACATTTCCTGTCAAGTGTACACGTTAGGAACGAGTGGCGGACAAAAGAAGCCATCGACATCAAGGATGGTCAACATGGAAATGATCGGCACAACCAAAATTGGATTATTTTTTTTTAAGCAAGTGAACATTGATTTTGAAATTTACATCACTGCAGCATTATTATTGTTATTGTTGTTGTTATTATTATTATCAATAATGTTGTTCTTGTTGTTGTTATTTTATTCTTGTTTTTATTCATGTTATCATTATCATTATCATTAATATTATATTAATATTATTATGATTGTTGTTTTTGTTATTATTTTTTTATTATTGTTATTATTATCATTATTGTAATTGTTATCATTATCATCATTAATGTTGTTTTTGCTGTTATTTTATTCTTGTTATTATTCTTGTTATTTTTTGTAGTATCATTATTATTTTATTGTCGTTATTATTGTTATCACATGTATTCTTGTTATTAATTTATTATTATTATTATTATTATTTTAAGAAGCACCAGATAGCGAGTTGTCAATTTATTTCATTTTGGAATTGTATATCGCTGCAGTATTATTATTGTTATTAATACTATAGTTGTTGATAATGTTATTATTACCTTTATGATTATTATTATTATTACTTCAGGTTCAAAGAAGAATTTTTACATCGCTGCAGGATCGTTAATTTTTATTTAAATTTTTCCCCGAGAAACGCCAAAGGCCAGACAGCGAGACATATCGGTTCAAAAACTGCCCCATGTCCAGTTCCACGCCAGACGACCTGTGCAAACAAATCCTCGACCCATCAGATGTGGGATCTATATAATATTGCGCCAACGCAAACATCAGCAGTACGAGAAAACCCACTCCCTACGACAAAAGCCTCTCATACTCGCGTCATTGGTTGGCGTTAACGGCAAATTAACATGGGCAAATTAATCAGAAAGAGGCAGATAACGGAGTGATTTCCTCGCTATTAGAAGCGGGAGCGGTCAGGGTATTGATAAAGGAATGAAGATCATGACATTGGGGTGAACGATTGATGTGACGTCCTAGTGTGTGGCAGTGTCCACATCAAATGACAGCGTGTTTTCGCATAGACATTGTATGTGTTTGGGGCTAGATGCATGCAATGGAATCAAAACTTGCCATCATCAAAACGTACATGAACTAAAAATAAAATTAAAATAAATAAATAATAAATAAAATTATAAATAATACAAAATAGAACAAAACAAATGAACAAATAAACAAACAAGCAAATGAACAATCAAACAAACAAACAAACAAACAAATAAATAAAAACAAACAATAAATGCATTTTTTAAATATATTAAAAATAAAATAAAATATTATATTTGTTGTTTAATTCCTTGCTATCATACATAATTCCATGCCACATAGAGGTGCATTATCATTGTATTGTATTTATAAATTGCCAGACAAAAATAAAAATAAAATTAAAAAATGATATTTTAGCAACTGTATAACCCTACAAAGAATAAATTATACTATCTGTCTTTATTAATGTGTTTGCATTTTCAGATCAAATTGTATAACAAATTCTAGAACAGTATTCATGTTCAATTTAAGTGAGGTACCGTACATGTAGTTGATAAACAAAATGTCTTTAAAACATTAGTATTTTGTCTACTGTACTGAAATTGAACCATATCACGCTTCAAAAGATTTCATCCTCAAACATAATCCATTTTCACCCACAGATTTCAAAAATATAAATATAATACTTCAAAATATAAAATAATAACAGATATTCTGAAAGTGATTCAGATATTCTGAGCAAATTTATGGAATGAAATTGGAATGAAATATGGAGAACGCTCTCTAGCATCCGTGATCTTCTCTGATAGTTGACATCCTTGTAACCCCTGATCTTCGAAGCGCTAACCTCATTCAAACACACAGTTCCATCAATACATGACTCACCATGTGCCAGTACCATACAAATAGCGGCTAGCTTTAGTGGGGATGATTTTATGCCACTTCTCACACTTGCACACAGCAAGAACACAGTGGATAACACAAGACAAGGGAGGCTACTCAGTAAACATTATTGATAAAATCCTATGTATTATTCGAGTCATTTTACACCTGTTTGTAAGGATTTAATCTTTTAAACATTTGAGACATTTCTCACCAATCGCGACCACTCGCATTTTTCTTTAACCTACAAAGATAGGAGGTTACGGGAACAGGCGTACGTTCGTGTCGTGACAAATGTGTCGTGACAAAACAATTCAAAATAATTAACGTGTTCAGCTATGTGTAGAAAATAGCAATATTAACTCACCACTCTGAAGTTTTTGATTGCACAAATGAAATACGGTTGGTCCGGTCTGTTATTTTCCAGGTATACAAAATCTATAAATAGAAAGAAACAAAATCATTTAAAACTGAATTTAAACAGACTGCACCCTTTATAAAATGTTGTCATTATATTAGATCAAGCTGAATTTTGGACAAGGTCGACCGAAATTCAGGTTGATCAAATGACAAAATTGGGGAAACAATTAAAATTGTAGTTTAAAAATAATAAAATAAATAAAGTTAAGTGATATATTATTTACAGTGTTTGAAAATAATCAGCCTTGCCATCCCCATTTTAACAGGGTATCGTTTCTCAAAGCTCTCTACTACAACCATAATATAAGGATTCTTGTAGCGATCTCTAATACATGGGGATTGTGCACTTACGACAGCGGTATGGTCTCATAGATATATGAGAGATTCCAGAAATGATACCTAGTCAAATAAAAAATAAAAAATATATTTTATTTGTTTACACTTACCTCCAGGTTTGTATTTAACTGTATCCTCTGTAATGTATGCTAAAATATCGTCTCCCTTCTTGCGTAAAATTCCAGCTCCACGGCTTTTGCCTCCTTTTCGTTTCGGTGGGGCCCCTTGCACCACTATCTCCACAATACTGTTGCTATTGATACGGTCTAGAGCCTTTTTCACGCGCTTCTTGCTGTTTTTGGACTTCTTTATTTTCCTACGTCTGATTCCGCAATCCTTGAAAGGCGGTTTGTTGGCATCCGGTTTTTCGTCTGCTGCATTATTTTCGCGGAGTACGGGCGTTTCCATGGCAACCCGCTCCTCACCCACTCAACACTGGCCTCACATTGGTCAGCTCTGAGGAGAGAAAAAAAGAGGAAATATATAAACGTGACAAATACAAAAAAAAATTACGAATTGCTACAGTGTTCGAAATAATAAAGAAAATAATAAGGGGGTCATTCTCCATAGGCCCAATGTTAATGGTGGTAAAATTTGTAATTTTCAGGGGGCATCACACAGATACATTGCAGATTTCTAAATGACCCCCGGACCCCCTATTAATTCTAACACTGTTGCTGTATGCGCAACGCTTGTTTTCATTTTTGCTTTTTTTTCTTAATTGGGGGTTTAAGAGTCACTTTCAAGATTATTTCCCTTATCATGACTCGACAGTTTAAGGCAGGAGCAAACCCGCAATATCCATAGCGCTGAATGTTGCAGTAAACCTGTGAACACTGGCTGGTACTGACAGACCAAGGAAGAAATCTGCATTGCCACTCTATAGACAGCACATCCTATCAATATCGCGCCAGAAAGATAACTCGGGAACACTGATGCCTTGATTGCATATGGAGATTGTTGAGACTGGTTGTAACGGTCAAAATTAACATTTTAGATGTGGCGTGTGAAACTAAAGAGTTGCATATGAAACTGTAAGGAGATAGTAGCAGGGTTAGAAGTTGCCACTCGCCCGACGGCCCGATCCATTTCTCATAACGTTAAAGGTATCCTACATGCGAGTGGAAATTTCATGTTTTGTTATGTATATAATTATTCGGGCGAGTACGTTTTAAAGTTAAGTTGCAACCCTGTTGTAGGTGGGTATTGTACAAGAGATTGATTAATGTATGTGAAGGTCAAAATTAACATTTTAGATGTGCATGCGAAACTAAAGAGACTGTATGTGGAGACTGATGAGACTGGTTCAGACTGGACACAGTAGTACCATGTGTCCAGCTACAGCTAATGGCAGCTTTATGGCCTATGTTGACCGATGACAGAGGCTGTTTATTTATATGCTTGACCAGTGTCCAGCAATGTTCAGCTGACTGACCACTGCATACATCTGGACATGGCAGAGATCATGTTTCTTTGTGTTCAGAGATCATGTTTCCAAGTGTTCAGCGGTTGTGTTCAGAGTTGTATTCAGAGTTGTATTCAGAGGTTGTGTTCAGAGGTTGTGTTCAGAGGTATTTCCAAGTGTTCAGATGGTTTTTTTCTATGTTCAAGGGTCCTTATTCCAAATGTTCAGAGGTCCATGTGTTCAGAGGTCATGTTTCCATGTGTTCAGAGGATGTGTTTCCATGTGTTCAGAGGATGTGTTTCCAAGTGTTCAGATGGTGCTTCTATGTGTTCAGAGGTTGTGTTTCCATTCTTGCAGCAATTAATAATACATTTTAGCAACAACATGATCACTTTAAAAACAATAATTTATAAAATATTTCTTAAATGTGTTAATGTGAGGTTGAAGATTATCATCATATTAATAACACCACACATTTATTTTATCAACATTTTATAAATATTTTCTTTATAATTTTATGCATTTACTCGGATCTAATATTTATTATGATGCCATCACTACACATGTAAAATAATTAAACAATTATCATCTTCAAATTTGCTGTAAGACTGATCATGTTCAACGAGAATATTCGTAAATCATTAATAAATTCCGATAACATTTGTCCCCAAGGTCATCATATTCATATTGATACCCTACGGGGAATCTCCAACCATATCATCCGATCACATTAGTATTAATTCATATTTATTACTTACAAATAATTATTACCATAATTACGGCAATTATAATGTAGACAAATTTATTGTCACAGGGTATCTGAACAAATACTCATCTTGATGAAATAATGACAATTTAATAGAATAATATTAACTGCAATTTCGATAAATGAGAAGTATTATTAACTAAGTATATATTTTTTTTAAAAGATTTTTTTTGGGCGATTTTCTTTTTCACGTTGATAAATGAGAAGTACAGTATATTAAAAAACATAGATGACAAAGTATTCAATTGTCTTCAAAAAGGTATTAAATAGTGTACATCACAGTTCAAAAGTAGATACTAATTAATATTCATCATGTACATGAGCACATTGAAGGATTACTAACAAAGATTAATAACCAGAACCCAGTCCCAACCCTTGGTTGTCAAATTCCACGATAACAATTTTACATAGATAATAATATTCATCATGTACACGATCACATTTTAAGGATTATTAACGTCTTGATTAATGGCCAAGAGGAGGCAGCACCCACCTCCAACCATTGGTTGTCAGAATCCATGACAATCAGCCATACAACCAGCCTCACAACTTACAATCATTCCTGACAACCCATTACTAGTGATTACCATGTCCCATTGTGTTAATTTCACCCTTGTCAACTGGAGTTGCTTCTGGTAGCTAATGTTACCAGCCTTATCTCACAACCCCCCTACCCATCCTCCCCATGGGCAGCCCCCCACCTCTCCCCCCAGGGCAGTCAGCTCCCCGATTGATCTGATTGGATGTATTGTTGTGCATGAAACACAAAGGCAGCTCTCCATTTCTCCCCAACACACCAAACGTCAACCAGCGATACTTCCCCGCTCGTGTATCGTCAATTATTCATCAATCGACTTTCATAAGAAAACATGCTATATACAATGTCGTGTCAGACTATTAATATTGCTAAGAAGCGCTAAAGGTTAAAGAGCGAGTATTTGCTCTCGGTGGAAATATACACGCGAATAATGCGATAATTATCCCACACTAATTTGATCAATACAACAGCTCTCGTCACAGTTTGTGTATTCATAAATTTGGTTCATTTCATACATGGATAGTGGAAATTAATATCTGGCCAGTGGCCCCATGCGTTTTCTCACAATGTGGAACATTAAGTAGAAATTTCAAGTATTTAATATTTGTATTATTAAAAGAAGGATTTATAAATTACATGAGCTTCTTGTCTCATAATATCATATTGATGTAAACATCGGTTTCAATGCCGTTTTGATTTTGTAAGTAGAAATTTCAAGTATTTGATATTTGAGTAGAAATTTCAAGTATTTGATATTTGAATTGCGAAAATTAGATGGTTTTACATTTAAGTTTAATTTCACTTAATAATCAGTGATAATGTAAAAATGTATTTCAATGTCATATTTCAACTGTGTCTGATTTTGAAGGCAAATCCTTTGTAAATTTACAGCTAACCTTATTAATATTTTAGTTGATGATAACAAGGGAACATGTTTAGTTTTGTTTAGCTACATTCACACAAATAATTCTAAAAAAAATGTGTCCATTAATAAATAATGGAAAGTGAAAGAGGCTCAATTTACAAGACACTTCTAATTTCAGATTTGTTCAATAGAATCAATATTTGTTTATTTTGCCTACAGCCACATGTGAACAATATACTAGAGAATTTATAAAGCAGCTGATGAACAAAAAGTAATATGTCGTGATATAACTTATAAGTGAAATAATCTTGAAAGTGGCTCTAAACACCCGAACGATCGTAATATGGAATCTTTGTAGTTTGACACTTCAAAAAATAACAAATTTATTACAATTCAAGTCTAGTTTTATTTCCATACACTCTAATGTATGTACATTATTGTCTAGTCAAAGTGAATCTATAATATTTATCAATACCGTATATAAAATAGGTAAAACCCTTTTTGTTCTAAAGTACACACTGAGGTACATATTTCGTAAATAATAATTACATATCACTATGGCAATAATAATATAGTATTTGCACACATACAAGTTCATTTTAAACATAGAAATTAAAGGTAATGAACTACCATAAAATATAAAATAAAATATAAAAAATATATATATAAAACAAAATTATATTGAACATAAACATCCATAATAGCCGATTAATATAATTATTCCCCCACCTAATCAGTGTTTATCTCAGATAATACCTCATAAAGTGTACAAATTATATTAAAAAATCTTAACAAAATCACAATTTATTCTTATCCTTATTTTTATGTCCATAATTAATATTACGCAAAGTCCCCATTGGTACCCAAAACCATAAAAGGAATTAATTTAATTTGCATGAAAAAGAGGTAATTGTTATCAAGAAATTAACGCGCAGTCGGTCATCCTCGGTTATCACATTCACTACACATTCATGCACTGTAAATTTATTATCAGAGGCACGCTCTCAACGTGGTGATGAGTTTGCCATTAGCACGGCTCAGCCCTTCGTTATCGGAGGCTGCTGATATCAGAGGCTTGTAAGAACCACGTCAATAATCTGCTAGACCAGCATCGTAAATCTCAATCTAGTGACAGATATGATGTGCGCTGGCACATAGTACAAGACTAACACAGTAACACAGGATAAGCTACTGACAGTCAGTGTGTGTTGTTACTGTACCATGTGTACAGAAGACCACTTACCGGTATTACAATGTGACTGTAGACGTGGTATTACAATGTGACTGTAGACGTGTGCAATATTGGTTTATGATACGTGATACTTGATTTGTTGTGTGCTACTTAATGTGTTGTGTGATACTTGATGTGTGATACTTGATGTGTGATACTGATACTTGATGTGTGCTACTTGATGTGATGTGTGTGCTACTTGATGTGTTGTGTGCTACTTGATGTGTTGTGTGCTACTTGATGTGTTGTGATACTATGTGCTACTTGATGTGTGCTACTTGATGTGTGATAATTGATTTGTTGTGTGATACTTGATGTGTGTGAAACCTGATGTGTGTGATACTTGATGTGTGATACATCAAAATGTGTGATACCTGATGCAGTGTGCGACATTAGCAGTGGCCCGATGGCGAATGTCTTAGCTAAATTCACTCGGTCTAAGCTAATGCACTTTGGCTAAGACCGATTGTCTAAGAAAAACAAATAATTCTATATCTAAATTTGCACCTACTTTCTGCGATTGCATGGTCCGGGCTTTGCTAAGTCATTTTTAATTGGCCCTGATGTCTTTGATATAGCCCTCACACTGGTAATAACATGCTGATTTAATGTTATTTGCTTCCATGTCATTGTATTGGGTATTATGCAACCCCAAATTATATTTATCTTGCCATTAATTGGATATTTCTTTAGCCTCCACATTTTTTGTTATTATTTTTAATCTAGTCAAAGAAATTAATTACGAATAAAACTTTAATTAAATACTCTCTTTTGATGTTATTATACGATAATACAATTTGTCATCTTTCTAATTATTCGTTACTTTATATATCACACTTTTAATTTCCTATAACAAATTTTGCAATTTCAGATCTGTTTGGGCGTACAGGACAAGGGAGATGCCTTGTCTTCATTTGACGGACTCTACGACATGGAGGAACAGGGACAGTTGCGTGAAGATTGCGCAGCATTAGTCGGTAAGTGTATCAACTGTTAATCTTGTAGAATGTTTTTTCCACTGGTGATCCCCAAAATATTTGTCTTAAAAATTATTTTATTTCATCAACAATTCCAACACAAGTCATGATGTTACTGAAAGAATCAATAAAGTGACTCTAAACCCCAAAATATAAATAAAATAAAAACAGTAATGAAATTTAAAATCCATGAAAGTGGAACTACCAACAAATTAAATAAAAGTTCACCAATTTGCTTTTTGCAATTTGTCGGACTGAAAAAAGATGTGCGTACTATGCATGACAAGTATGTATTTTCCAGATTTTTTTCACTTGATAAAGGGTTTGCGTATTATGCATGGGAGCGTATTATGCACGGGTAAATACGGTATTATGTTTGTAAGAGGCCAAAGGTCACCAAATTATCAGTATTTTGCTTTATTCTTTCCCTGACAAGTATAAACAATTTTTACAGACAAGCTTGGCAATGAGGAAGAAGACAAAGTGTCGATCGTGTCTGACCTGGAGTCTATCTTCACGTTCTACTGCAAGTCAAAGGGCGAGAAATACTCGCCAGTCAACGGGTGGCTGGACACAATACAACCCCTCATGGCTCTCAAGCTATCCCGGCCAGAGCTATACAACTGTTTCTATGCCATCGAGAACAAATACGTGCCGAGGTATGAGAATTTATTTCCCGCAGCAACATTAAAGACAAGAATTTTCTTTAAAAAAATATGCCTTTAAAAATAAATACCTTTAAAAATTATGAATTCGTGTTTTTTGTTTTTTTTAAATTTTTAAATCTGTTCTGTAAAAACAATGATCTTTATATTGCATGTTTGCAGAGACTGTGGCAAAACCAGCAAGGCTTTCCATTTATTTCGACTTTTGTTGCAATACCACGACCCAGAGCTGTGTTCCTTCCTCGACACTCGTCGTATCACAGCCGATCTCTACGCCATGACCTGGGTAAGTTGTGCTCAGCAATCATCACGTACGGCTGAACGATTCCCACTCTGAGATCAAATAATAACTTGTTCACTCACCCTTTCTACTCCACACTTTCTCCAGAAAAATGAATGTCACATGGCCATCCTTACCGTAAACGGCATGAATTTTGATGTGTTTCCAGTTCCGGTGTCTGTTTGCGGCGACTTGTGACCTCCAGGTGACCCACAAGATGTGGGACGTGTACTTCCAGCATTCTGACCCGTTCCTCATCTTCTTCCTCGCTCTGGTCATTCTGGTCAACGCTCGGTACGTCCAGTCACATCCACAATTTCCTAATGTTCCCTTAGCCCTCTGTCCAGTCCCACGATGTCCTATTGTTCCCTTAGCCCCCTGTCAAGTCCTACAATGTCCTAATGTTCACAATAGCCCACTGTTCAGTCCCATGATGTCCTAATGGTTTTATCATTTTTATTTGCAGAGACATGCTCTTGACCGCAGAAGACGAGTCAAAACAAGCTTTAACAGGTATTATTTTAACAGGTATTACCGTATTTTATAGATTGTAGACGTGAAAAACAAAAAATAGCTTTGAATAAAAAAAATGGTTATACCATTAATTAGTTTGTAAAATATCGAGAATTTACAGTATTTTCTAACATTATTATGTAAGTATGTTGATATATTTATTTTTATCGTCAACATGCTTAGTCAGCTTTAACCCTCTTCCTGCTGGATTAGACACAAGCACTGCTCTTTAGGGCATCTCTGGTTGCTTTCAGCATGGAGAGGGTTAAAAATATGTGAATGGTTTTTTTTTGTTTTTGTTTTTTTAGAAAAAATAATGGGCTTCCCTTCCGGGCTTGAAGCAGAGGATATTGAAGATTTCTGTTTACTTGCTCAGTTTTACGAGTCCAAAACCCCACAATCTTTCAGAAAGGTGAGAACGGCAAATTCTAATGTGATCTCGGCTCATCGAGTTACGATATGCCAGATGTAAAATATTCACTGGTCCAATCAGTCAATGGGGTATCTGTGGTCTGCAGCAAGATATACTAATGAACAAGCGGCGCCAATGGAATATTCCGCGGAAATCCGCTGATTTATTTGTCCAGGGGTACACAAATCTTGCTCTGGTCGTGGGTTGGGGCCTGTAGCTCGGGATTCTTTTCCGCTGAAAAAGCAATTGTCTGTTACCTATATCTGAGCCAGTGAAAATTCTACCTATAGTACAAGTATGGCATATGCAGAAAAACATGTAACCTGTGATATAAGTGAAAGAATCTTGAAACAGGCTTTAAACCCCAATTCAACCAGTTAGGCAAATTCTTAGTACTTGCGAACTTCTTAGTGGGCAGT
This sequence comes from Lepetodrilus galriftensis, assembly GCA_032361785.1. NCBI lineage: Eukaryota > Metazoa > Mollusca > Gastropoda > Lepetellida > Lepetodrilidae > Lepetodrilus > Lepetodrilus galriftensis. The sequence goes on from JAUTBZ010003349.1 coordinate 39,727, forward strand.
GGACTGCAAATGGGTGAAAGATTCCCGCAGTGACGTTAAACTCCATATTTATCACTCACAAACTTCTTAGGACTTACAAAGTTTCAAGAATACGAACAACTTTAGTTGTTTTTGCCAGGATTTTTTAATTATGGAATCTGTTGTATTCAGACTAACATAACGTGAATTGTTTGCGACCAGGATTACCAGAGTCTGCTGTTCGGGATGACAGTGACGCCACAGGACAGTCAGGATGTCCAGGTTAACCAGGCGCTGTGTCTCCCGGTCTCAGTGATAGAACTGCTGCAGGCCAACGAATTAGCCGCGGTAGGTAACAGGGCTGGTCATCCATACTGATAGGAAAGATCGGACAAATCAGTTCTGAATTACTGTTTGTCTTTTTATGACAATTTATTGTAAATATTATTATTATTATTGTTAATTTTTATTTTTATTATTATTATTATTATTATCATTATTATTATTATTATTTATTGTAAATATTTTTATTATTATTTTATTATTGTTATTATTTTATTATTATTATTATTATTATTGTATTATTATTATTATTATTATTATTATTATTATTATTATATTTTTATTATTTTTAAAAAATTATTATTATTATTATATTATTGTTATTGTTGTCATTGCGTATAGGTGAAATATTCCCTCTGTGACGTAAAACACTAATTCATTCATATTATTATTTGTATTTCATTTTATTTTGTTATGGTTGTTTTTCAGGAGGATGGGGTCCGATACTTCATAGTGGACTGTCGGCCGGCTGACCAGTACAACAGCGGACATCTGCCGACAGCGTTCCATCTTGACGCCAACTTGGTGAGACGACTAATTTTTGCGAAAATATAAAACAGTCATTTTTCTACATATTGTTTTCGTAATCAACAGTATAATTATTGGCCAGCTTTAGATAGTTTTTATTTATTTTTATTTATTTTTTTTACTTCAGATGCTACAGAACCAGGTTGAATTCAACACGGCCGTCCATGCTTTGTTTGCCACTCGCAGTTCCGGCTTAGCCACAGGTAAGTTCCAGATCTTGGTGCCGCACTAGGAAAACAGCCTTTGTGAGATACGACTCTCGTAGCACTAAGATCTTTTTCTGGAACTTCTCCCAGTTTCCAATTGTCGCTTATGGGTGAAAGATTCCCGCTGTGACGTAAAACAGTAATTCACTCACTCACCCAGTTTCCTGCAGTAGCGTGTTTGTAATAAAACCGTTGCACGTACTCATAATAACATTTTTAATTAAAAAAAATATAAGAATTATTATTATTGTTTTAATGTACTTATTTATATTGTACCCAAGTCATGATATCAGCGAAAAATTCTAGAAAGCGGCTCTAAACCCCAATATAAAAAAAATATATATACAGTATATAATTATATATATTATATTGAACAAAAAGCATGCTCATGGTGCTATATATTTACCCCGATCAATGGATCAGTGCCCTCATTTTTCTTCTCAACTCCCTGGGGAGTATATCAATGTCACGTGACTGTTATGCAGGGTCAGTGGCGGCAGGGGAACACCTGTGCTTCATGGGAAGCGGCCGTGAGGAAGAAGACCAGTTTGTCAACATGGTGGTCGCAAACTTCCTACAGAAAGGTCACCAATATGTCAGTATGGCAAGGGGAGGCTACTCAGGTATGAAATCTCACATTGCAATTATTATTTATTTTTATTATTTATAGAATTTAACCCTGTCAATTCTGGGGCAACTGGAGATACAATAAAGAGCAGTACCTGTATCTAATCCAGCAAGGAGAGGGTTAAATAGTATAATTTTATGTTTTTGTTTTAATTTCGGTCTGTGGCCTCAAATGCAATAATGATTAAATTATAAAATTATCAGACAAGAAGCATTATAAGTGAAATTAATTTGAAAACAGTTTTAAATACAGTTCCAAACAAACAACAAGAAAATTGGTCTTAACAATATTTATTTTAGATAAAATAAGTAGTCTTCAGAAATGTTAATACAATGCGGATGTACAAACAATGTTACGGTCAGTTAAATAGATAAATATGTACACAAAATATAGTATGCTCAACTTTTCAGCACTGCACTCGGTCTTGCGAGACAATCTGGTTAACGGACTCGCCAATCACAACGCTCGTACGTGTATCACATGTTCCCCTGGGACCCCCGGCAGTGCTAGCGACATGGAGAATGGCGACGACTTCACTAACACAAAAACGGTACGAGTTGTATAATTGGTGATGGTTTAATGCATTGATTGTTTGTATAATGACCGTCAGTACCAGCCGGTGCTCACAGGTTTACAGCAACATTCATCGCTACGGATGTTGCCCCGGTTTCCTCCTTATTTAATCTTCTCCATGCTGGAGACAACCAGAGATGTCCTAGAGAGTTGTTCATGTGCTTAATTCAGCGGGGAGAGGGTTAAACTAATCAGCTGTGATATAAGTGAAAGAATCTTGAAACCCAAATTTTGAAAAGAAAAAAAGAAGAAAACAAATGCACTCTAATTTATTGATCGTCTAATTTATTGCCTGTCTAATTTATTGATTGTTGGTTTTGTGTATTGATTGGCTGTGTAATTAGTCTCTAATTTATCGCCTGTCTAATTTATTGATCGTCAGTTTTGTGTATTGATCAGCTGTGTAACTAGTCTGTTTTCGTTACCAATCCCTATTGTTGTCATTACCGATACATAATGTTGTTGCAGTTGACACAAGATTTGCTTGGGAAGTTGTCAATAGTGGTGAAAAGCAAGTCAGTAGATTTGAGGGAGAAATTGACCAACTACATCAAAAACGATCAGATTCCTGTAGAAAGGTGAGAGAGATGATGGAAGTGGACCAATTTATTGGTTGTTTTTTTTTAGAATAAAATTTTTGGTAATTGTTAAAGTCATTAACAGTAAGAAATAGACTGCTACAAAAAATTTAAAATATGCTGTTTTTCCCCCAATTAGACTAAATTAAAGAACATGTCGTAACATAGGCTGTTTTGAAATTTTTCGACATTTAATTTATCTCTTTTTCAGACATGTTAGTAATACCGACCGATTGGGAAAGAGGTACAGAAATATGGCAAACGTATTCACGATTGGAGACGACGATGAAGGTAAGAGATCTGAGATAATAATACTAATTAATTTATATAGTGTTATAGTACATAATTTGCTGTAAATTGACATGTTGTAATATTGTACAGTGCTCCCTCGATATAACGCCCTTTGATGCACCACAGATTTGGATACAACGCGGGGTCCGTGGACCCCATTTAAATTCGTTGACATAACGCGGGTATTATAACGCGGGTGGCATGTCATGGACCCCCAACTTCAGCGTTATATCAAGGGAGCACTGTATGTGAAATACTATTGAAAGCAGTTCTAAGTCACAAATTTAAATAAGTATATAAATAATAAATATATAGCGGTATACGAGGTCTAAGATAATAATAATAAGTCTATTTATATAGTGCTATAATCAAGTAGCTTAACTATTTTCCTGTACAGATGCATAGACCCAGTGATGTATATATGTGTGTTTGTTATTCAGGGGAGGACCCGATCATCCAAGTGTCGGACGATGAGCCGAGGGAGGTGGTCAGCTTGGAAACGTGGCTACGCAAACCAGACATCGTCTACAGCTGTCAGTGTCAGGAGGTCACAGAGACCGGGTACATGTTTCCTAGGTGAGGTCATGGGAGGTCAAAATAAACATCTAGACTAGCCATCCTTTGGTGAAATTTCGATGGCGAGTTCCTCTTTATTAAAGCACAGGAAAAGCGCCCAGTACAATGATATGCCTCTATTGCATTATGTGGAGATTAGCTGGGGTGGGTGGTAGTGCAGTAGTAGATCAATTACATAGATAATAAATTACACATAATCAAAACAGCTTCACGGTATTATACTACAAAGGATTATACACCAATAAAAGTACTCTTTTACAGATAAAAGCACTTTTAATTTGGCCCTTACAGGGCTCAATTTAGCGAATAATTTGGGAGCCATGGCCACCTAATTTTGCATTTAACAACCAATATTTTACTTATTTTAAGTGTTTCTGGCTATGCAGGAGCCAAACGGCTCCTTGAAAAAAATTGTAACTTTTATGCCTGGTTAA